>CM031236.1:138095333-138282833 GCA_018340775.1 Taxus wallichiana var. yunnanensis | reverse complement strand
TCCTCAATCCATACTCGATTGTCGAGGGTTTACCAATCAAATGGACCTTACTCTCATTATGCGAAATCCTCTCATCCAAACATTTCCCGCATTCGTGACATACACCTTAGGTTAAATAGTCACCCATTTTATCATCTTGTAGTGGTATACACTTTAGGCTAAATCACAACCCCCATTATCATTTTATAGTGGTATACACCTTAGGTTACATCGTTACTCCTTTATTCTTCATTGCATTGTGACATACGGTTTATGTTAAATCGTAACCCATCTTCATCCCTTCGTCCTATAGTGATATACGCTTAGGGATAAATCATAACTCATACATTCAACAAGTCATAGTATACACTTAGGCTATAGGGTCCATGCACATCTTTCCATCTATCTCATTCCCATACACTCATTCCATAGTGATATACACTTAGAACTAAATCATCACTCCTCCATTCAAAAATTCATGGTATACGCTTAGGCTATAGACATCTCTCCACATGTCACATTTCATCACCATCACATATACACACTCATCACAACGCACTAGACACAACCAACACTACTCGACCATTTCCCAATGACACACTCTCGTTTATGGTTCATTCTTAAGCTCACTGAGAGGGAAAACAAACTTGACCTCACCGCATACACATTCTATCCACTCGGAGGGCACATTTCTCATATCATTCCATCTTGCATTCCATTCCATCCATCCACAACATACTGCATTATCCTGGGGCATTTACTTACTTAATAGTTTTTGCATGTTCACTTTACTACACATGTTAGACTTCTTTCTTATATACCATTATCATACACACATGCGCATTCACGCCTTTTCTTAGTGTGATCATAGATACAGGACTCTACACGTGGCATGAATGCTCACCTTCTACCCTTCCTATATTGGTCGTTGGGGGCATCCACATTCATCTTATCTAGGTGTTATTGTTTCATTTTATACTTATCATCTTATACTATTTGTTCTTGCACATTTTGACATATTAGTTATCACTCTAACATGCTAACGGGTGTTCTATGTGCAACACTTGTTTTGTAATATTACATGTTTCCATGAATACTAGTTTGTTTCTATTTGTTTGCTTTGTTTGCCATTGTATGCGGGATTTTCCCTTTGCTTGTGTACACACTTGTCTGTTGTTTGTAGCCATGATGGCCTTACGTGTCTTACGACATCATGTGAGTGATGTCCCATGTTTGAAACCCATTTTTGCGCCTCTTCTTGTTTTCTTGCATGTTTACACTACTTTGTTTGGTAGTTTCTAAAAATTTTGCGTATTTTCACTTACTTTGCATGCATGTGTTTTGGACTAACACTTGTTTTGGCTAGTCATCCCCTTTTGTGCACACCTTAGTATCTACCAAATGCTTCCCTTTCCCCCTACAGGGAAGAGTTCTACAGGTTAGAGTGTGGTTGGTCCTCTTTTAGGGCTGCATTCTCCTTTCAAAGAACGTCGGATGCGCCCCAAAAGAGGGGGCATCATTGATCATTTTCTACTAACATAGCGTATTTACACTAGTTCACACATAACGAGTGAGTTTAGAACAGTCTACAAACTCCATACATAGTGGCCTCAACAAGACATGGTGTCCTTCAAAGAATTCTCCATAGCGGTTACAGGCTTGGGGTTACAGTGGGTGTGCCTCTCTACACTTTTCCATCCAGTGGTGTTGGATCACCCAAAAAACTAGGACAGTACAGAGATATCTTCACAAATTTCAGCAAAAGCGGTTAAAGTTGGAGGACATAGTGCATTTCCTCCCTATACTTCTTTAGCCAGGGTGGCATGAGATTGACCAAAAAAACTCATGACAAGACAGGATATCCTTCTAGACCCTTCTCTTGACATGGATCAGGTGCACATGTTTCATTTACATTTTTTCCAACATATTTTACATTGGCATACTTTGCACATTTTTATATACATGTGTATTTTACACATCATTTTTACATACATATTTGACTACTTGATCATTTTCTCCGTGCAGGTCTTCCGTATAAGAAACAAGTAGTCAAATTGGGGGCAACAACAACAACGACAACGACAATGAAAATGGCAACACACCGCTACATGCATTTTCCTATAATAACCATGCAGGTACACTACACATAGCAACAACTACACACGCATTCCGCCCTAGGTTCACTCTCATCACTTTTTATGCACATTTTTCATCTTTAGAATCCACACTCCTCCACCTTTTTCTTTTGTCATTCCATGCTCGAGTCTAGTCCATCGACACGTCTTCTTCTACACTCTATATGGATATCAGGTACACATCTTTATCTACTTTATGTTACCAAGTGTTCCGCTCACCAACATAAAGTGGGGGAAAAATTTAAACACAAAATTATGCACTTTAGACATTATTTAGCCCAGTCTTATACTACTATTTAGAAGGTTCTCAAGTGAATAAATTTCTAATTAATCCCACCTTTTGGCCGTCTTTTTTATATTTATTTCATCATTCCCGCATATTTTCTAGCACTTATCCACCCATTTTGCAACTACCATGTCATTCTAGTCTAAAATCGGGGTGCCCCACCAGATCAGGGTACCCCCAGGCGCCCGGTCTCACCCTAGGCACCCCGATCTATGCACATCCTTTTCTACTTCTTTTTGGGGTCTTTCTAGTTGTTTTTCATCCTTATTCTTTTCCCAGTCATCCTTGTTGGGATTAATTACGAAATTAAGCTTGAGAGCCCTATAAATATAAAGTTATAAGACAATAATGAGGGTCCTAGCATCACATACTATTATCACTCCATCTAGATTTGTATCCATTGCATCCACATAGTGTCATGCATCAATTCTAGGAGATTTGCATCACACACACTGTATAGGGAGAGGGATTCTATTTTATTCCATGCACACATGTTATTTACATCTTCTATAGGTATTATTGCTTGCTTTACTTCTCAAAGTGTGACTCGCACAAGAGCACCTAGGGCACGACATGTACGCACTCACCAAAACTACAAATGTGTGTCCGAAATGTAGTGCATCGCTTAGTGATCGACTACTAGTTTGGTGGTGAGGTCATCCGACTCTTTCATTTGCATATTTTATTTTTCCTAGGGTTTTATACTTCCTTTTGTATTGCAGGCCATCATTAAACTCACCCGGTGAATCCAAATCGCGAGAAAGGAAAAGTTTCAAATCAACTTACGACTCTACCAAAACTCATTTATGAGCATTTGCAAAGACCAAGGTGCGTAAACTACGAGACCGTGGAACATCGGGCACAACAACAAGTACCTTCTAGGGCACCTCAGTCAATTCAAAACCCCGGATATGCCCTTTGCATGACCTCCGGGTGACTATTCTAGGTTTTAGAACCTGTTGTCAAACCTACGACACATGTGCGACCATCTACAGCAATTGACTAAGCCATTTCCTTTCCTTCTCTTACATATTTAGGGTTTCCTTTTACTTAGCATATTTATTTACATTTACTTCATATTGCTCTAGTTCATTTATATAGCATTTTAGTCCTCCTAATTAGATTAACTAGGGTTACTATTTCCTAGCATATAGTTCTATTTTAGTTAATTAGTTAGAAGAAGTAGATGATATGTGAGCTATTATGACGAGGAGATAATGACCATGGAGTAGATGGAGGGACACCGTCAATAGAAATGACATGTTTTTGTGAATAAACTTGAGTCGTAAATGATTCATAGAAATGATAGATCGAGAGCGACGAATCCAATTAAGGCCAAGTAGCATGTCACATCTGTCAATTGTGTTTCCAACGAGGAAAGGCACAAGTAATGTAAGAGGACCAACTGTAACATGTAGTTTGACAACACCATAGGGTTTGTTGAAAGGATATTCAATTTGTGATGGAGGATAACCGATAGCCCTAAGAAGTGAAATAGAGCATGCACTAACAGGCCATGATGGGTCAACCTTAGTGTTGTTGATAGGGGTCGAACCAATAGATGCCTTGATATGTAAATGATTAGATGTAAAAGCGGAATCATAATCATGATCTGAAAATAAAATGATTGGTGGTAAAGCGTCAATATTTATAACTAAAAATCAAGGGCTCATGATTCAAGAGGAGGTATTGCATGATACGTATGATTGGCAAAAAGAATCAGATGTCTTCTTATCATGTTGTTGAGATTCATTGTTAAAGAGTTTGAGTTTACCCTTTTCGTTGCTTGATGCGGAGTTAGCAGACTCAGAAACTCTAGTTTGTTGTCATCAATGAGATCTTGGATGATTGTACAGAGTTTGAAACATCTATTTGTAGAATGTCCCACACATCGATGATAATCATAGCGGAAGTTCTCATTGTAGTTTCTACCTTTTAGTCGTGATGGATCTAACTCGAGTGGTGGAGGAAGAGTAATAAGGTTGTTGTTGAGAATTTTTTTCAATATAAGATGTGGAGCCATTGGAAAGTTGTTAAATGTGCACCTAGGTGATTATGACTGAATCTCCTTACTAGGGATGATTGCGTTGATAGTGATTTTAGTGTCGGTTGGCTTAGATGTAGATGGTTTGAATGGTGCCTTACTTTGAAAATGAGTGGAGGACGAAGCTTGTTCCTAATACTTAAGTTTTCCTATGGATAGGATTTTGGTCTCACAAAGCTTAAGAGTATGACAAAGTTGATCGAATGAAGGAGAGGTCTCAAAGAGAACACTCTCTTGTAGAGGTGGTAAAAGACTCGGATAAACAAGTTTTGAAGCTCATAATCGGTAAACACATTTGTCATTTTAGCTAGATTGTTCTTATACCTTAAAACATAGTTAGCTAAGTGTTCATTGGATCCCATGTTTAAGTTGCGCTAGCTAAGCATAAGAGATCTTAGAGCCAATGTTGATGGAGAAATGTGTAAGAAAGGCATCGGATAGATGCATAAATGAAGTTACCGAGTGAACAGGTAGGTCATAAAACCAACGCATCACATAGTCATGGAGACTACGAGGAAAGATTTTAGCTAAGATAATATGATCGTCAACAAAATCTAGACAAGCTACATGAAATGCTCTAAGATGCTCCTGTGGGTCACCATGCCCATTGAAAATGGGAAGCTTAGGGGTGACAAAGCTAGGAGGAAGCGAGTAAGTAGAGATGGCAGGTGCAAATGGAGTGTTCAATAATAAGGTGGAATCTAAAGATGGTGATGCATGCAAAGTGGCTTGTTACAACTTACGGATTTGAGCTTGAAGGTCGTGATAAAGAGAAGTTAAGTCTTGATTTCCAACGGATGAAACCTATCATACATGAGAAACTAAAGATGGCGTAAAATGATTGGTGGGGTATTAACCAAAACCGAGAATAGTAGAAATAGGTGGGAGAGTGGAAGCAAGCGGTTGAGTGGAAACAGTTGGTATAGCCACATAAGTGTTAAGTTCTACCAAATTAGTAGCTTCCTCACGAGCCACATGTAAAAGTAAGTCTAGATCTTGAGGGTGCTCAAAGAATATGATCATTAATGGCCTTAAGATGTTCTTCAGTAAAATTAGTATGAGAGTGAGCCATGGCGAAAGGAGAATAAACCCTAGAATGAGAAGCTATAAATGAATACTCTATAAGCATGGAGGGTCGGGTTCACCAAAATGATTAACTAAAAATGTAAATATGTATATTATATTATATTTAATCTAATCTAGGATGACATATAAATGCGGTAAAAAGTGTATAAATGAGCCAAAAAATTAAACAAGTGGAAATAGAAACCCTAATGTGTAAGAGCTAAGAGGAAAGAACTCAGTTGATTTGATGAACTGACAGGTATGTGTTGCATGGTATGACTAGAGAACCAAGAAACAGAACGACTATGCGGGATCCCGAGAAAAGAGTGGATCTAGGATGAATCTCTCGGACTGGAGCGCTTGGAGGAGGACCGGGGTGCACTGGAGAGCTCTTGCACTGCAATCTAAGCACTTGGTATGTGCAATGGCTCTAAAAATGATCTTCACAGAGGCTTAGTAGATGGTTTGAAACCATCACTTTGTGTCGCATTATATTCTCTCCTCCACTTCGATGTTGTTGATATTCCAAGATGAATGAAAGACCTACAAAACCCTAAACAAGCATCAATCCCTAAAAAAGAAAAATGCATATGAAAGGGTCAGACTGACCTCAGCTGCCATAATAGTGGACTTACTAACTGAGCATTGCACTACATTCCAAACCTAAATGTAGTTTTGTGTGTGTGTGCATGCCCTAGGTTGCTCTTGTGCCAGTCATACTTTTTGAAATAGCGCGCTAACTATGTGTAAAAATGTAATAAATGGTGCATGGAATATAATAGAATCCTCCCCTTATGTTGTGTGTGATGCAAATGACCTAAGCCTTATCCTTGTGATGGAGCTATGTGGATGGAAATGATCTCCAATGCAATAGATGGATGCAACTCTAGGTGGAGTGATAGTAGTGATAGTGCTTGGTCCCTCATTATGGTCTCATAACTTTATATTTATAGGGTTCTCTTGATATAATTTCGTAATTAACCTGAAATGGCCAACCACCAAAAAGATGAAGACCTCAAACGGCTAGAAAGTGCCTACAAGATGGTGGGAAAGTTCAAAAAGGACCGGGGCACCCCTGGTGGGACGAGAGTGCCCACGGGTGCCCCAGTCAAGGATAAAATGATGGTAAGTGACAAAAAGTGATTGGGCATGTGTGCGGTGGAAGTCGGGAATGACGTTGGAAATAAATAAAAATGGCCAAGGGATGTGGGTTAATTTGTACTTTCTTCTCAAGAACCTTTTAAATAGTAGTATGAGACCGAGACTAAATATAACCCAAAGTGTGTGATTTTGTGTCTACAAAAATAGTGAATACCATACAAGGCATTCATAACAATTTTTCATATTGAAATCAAACCATCTAATGGATGAAAATTGCATTTTAATTTTTTCTCATGTTTTTAGGATTTTAAAGATTTAATATTTTTGTATTTGGGCATGAGCTTGAGTTGTAAATCACTCGGAGGTTTTATTTATACATGTAGAGGATAAGGGATGGTTAGTAGGCTCGTCTAATCTTGCACACAAAAGTTATGAAAAATAGTAATTGCTAAAAATAACAAGTTCGGTTAGCTTTAGTTAGTTTTTAATTTAATTAGTTCTAGGATTGTTTTTATTTTTAATCAAATTTTGAGTGGTGATTTATTGAAAGACTCCTATGTATTGATTAGTGGAATAACGAAGAATATTTCTTCTCTTCTATTAATAATCTTTTGTACAAGTTATTGCTTATTTTTTTGAATTATTATGTTTTTGAGTTCATCATTGTGTGTTGGCATGCATGCCAATATGGTCCTAATTTGAACTCGATAAGTTTATAAATACATCATTACATTAGTGAATTTAGAACAACAAATCATAAGTAAAAAGGGAGTTAATTATTAATTTGAGTGATGAAGAAGCATCCTTGTGCCAAAACTAGATTTCAAGAATTTAGAGAATAGCATTTAGCATTTATTTGATGCATTAATTAGAGCATTTAAAGTGATAAGGGTTGGGAATCTTACATTACCTTGTATTCCTTAATATAATTGCATTTATCTTGGTGTAATGCTTTCCAAAATGTTCAAAATCATATGGCCTTGATAATAATGGAGGGATAAGATAGGCCCCTAGTAGATCCGTTTATTTTTTATGTTTTTACATGGTGATGCAATTGTATTAAGGTTCCAAGGAAGGAAAATAGTCTTCCAATGATTCACAGTAAATTTTGGAGAAGAGAGATGTTTTTGGATCCCCAAAGCAAATGAATAAAGTTGTATAATTACTTTTCCCCTGTCTTATCATTTATAGAACTACATTACTATAGTTTAAATGTCTTCCCAAGTAAGACGTGAAATGGTTCTAGTCAAGATCCCTAGTTTGTGATGGTTTTTCTAATTCTTCTTTCTCCTATTTAAACTTACATTGAGTTGTCTTTTTCCAATGACTATCTTTAGAATTAAGAAAAATCAAATAATTTTTTAAAAACCCCTTTTGTCAATTATTATTATTTCAAAATTAATATTTATACAATTAAGTTTAATTTTACTTATTTATATATATTCAAATCTAAATTGCAATGTATGTAGTTATTAGAAGGATTACATTAATAAACCCATTTTCCACGTCTACATTAACATATCTATATATTTATTTGAAAGTTAAACTCTTTCTCTAACTTGAAATATAATGTGTCCGTGTCCATGATTAGATTGAGACGCTGAGATAAGGCATCGTAAAGATTATGTTTCAACTAAACTATTATTCCTCTTGAGCTTGAAATAAGAGATTGTTCTTCTAAAAGAATAAAAATCTCATCATCCACACGAGTAAAACGATAACCCTTCCAAAAATATAAGAAGCTTTTCATTGAAATTTTAAATGTGAGATCTTAACTCTTATGTGATTGGCTTGAGTTTTATAGAAAATTTAGAATTAAATATTCCTTTTGCAAGTAGCAATCTCCCCATTATAGAAGAATCCCACCAAACAATTCTTCCATTGGAACTAGTTTGTGGTTTATAATCGCTTGCAATACAACTTGTTGCAGCTATTACAATGAATTATCCACATTCTTAGTATTGAGAAAACTCTTTGCCAACGAGAAAGACCAAGCACGTCTATGAACCAATAACATTTCCAAACTCAAACATATAACAATCAAATTTAGATTAGTTTTTTTAATTAAAATAGAGTTATATTATTTTAAAGAAATAATACGAGAATATTATAAAAATAAATGGTATAAGAGCATGCCAAGAAACAACACTAGGTCATACAATAAATGTTAAAGCAATAAAACTAACAATCAAAAACATACCAAACGGAAATAATTTGGGTTGGCTAAAACATCAAAGCCTTCATTTCTTCTTTAATTTTATTTGTTCCTTTAGAGACAAGATTAGGCTTTTGCTTGTGCTTCGCAAACAAGCCGGAATTGCTTCTTATCTCTCTTTTCAACAATGGCATCCCTATCTTTGTTTGTATTTAAGGGGTAGTCATGATTTAAATCCTATGGTTGTAACACCATAAACCCCCAAAAATGAGGTTTTCGTAATCCAAAGATTGTTCAAACAATTCTCCTTCAAGATATTTTGACCATACTCTTTTAAGAAAAGGTGTGGTCACATTCATTTGAACACAAATATTGACATAACTAATATGTGTCTTACTACAAGTTTCAAAAGACGTGAATCATCTCCCGATGGAGTTTCCAATTCTAGACAAAATGGCTTCTAGCCACAAATGAGTAGGTAGGTTAAAGTCTTATCCAGGTTTAGAGCTACCATTGGATCTTCATATGAGAAGTCAAAGTTGCGGTTCAATTGTGTCATGAACAGCTTTTGATTTGCCGTAAAACTAGGGTCCTACAGGTAAAAGCACAATAGTGTGTCACACTTGGTGGGCCAAAAACGTGACCCTCGAAATTTTGTGTGTTCAGCAAACACCCTCTTTTCCCAAAGTGTCATGTAATTAAAAGGGGGTTCTCCCAAAGCCCCCTTTATTCGAAGGAGTTCCAAAGAATCTCCTTTCGTCATATTTTCCCTTATGTATTATTAAAAGTGCAAATTGAGGGAATTAGACTTGGGGGTTTGGGCGAACCCCTCTATGTGAAGCCTAGGTGGCACCTAAGTGGCCTACTTTTTCCTTAATCCATTTGGAGGGAAACCATAGGCCTAAAAAAGTCTCTTCATATGTCACATGTTTAGGTCTCATTGGTGAATAAAACTATTAAAATTTACACTTAAATTCATTTTTTATGATCCTTCCAAAAATATGTTTTTTGTTTTGAAAACGAGTTTTACTATTTTTTAAAAATTATTTCTAAATTATGGTATTTTAAAAAATCCAATATTGCCCATTTGAGACACTATGAAAAATAGTAAAACTTTTCTTTAAAAATGAAAAAAAAATTGCTACATTTGAATGTCTTCATTACACTCATGGAAAAACAAATCAAGATAAATAAAGAGATATATCATGATAAACATTTGTACATATTTAAATCGAATAAGATCTTACTAAAATAATAATAAAAATAAAAATGTATATCTAAAAAATCCACACACTCGATATTTGAGTCTAGAACATATACCTAAAATTCCATTGTAAAAAAATAAGTTTTGACTCTTTGTATGTACAGGGATGTTGGCCGAATTTCGATCTACTATAAAATAAGAAACAACCTTTGAACAAAATTTATCAAAAAAAAACATTTTCAAAAAAAAATTCACATACATACTAAACTCAAAACAAAATATTATTTTGGTTCACAACATTTTAAAATTTTGTACATTTTTGTGGTAATTGCCTCTACAATTTTAGTGATGTTGAAAATTCATGTATTTAGAGGTACAAAAAGTGTAAAAAAATGTCGACACACTTATGTGCTATGACCCCTGCTCAAAAACACGAAATCTATCCTCTTGAAAAAAATTCGAAAGTAAGAAACTTTATGATCTAATGCAAATATATATGTGCCCTTTCACCTTCCATTACTATGTTATATGTCCCTATAACTCTTCACAAGGCCTCTCCCTATAACTTACAAATTGAACTCCGATTCTAAGGATAACCATCTCTTATCCAATCTTTTTGTGTTTGAAGGTGATAATCGACTCTTCCTCAATCGCTTTAATCCAGAGTGTCACATACCTCATATTTTTGGCATGGCCCCCAGAGCTCATCCATAATCATAACTCTTTTAGACAAAGTAACATTAGAGACGGGGTGCGAGCAATGAAATAAGAAGACATAAGAGGCTACACGAGGCGCAGTGCAAGTACGAGTAGCAGGGATTATATCCTTCGTGCTAAGGTTGTCACCGTTACTCTCTCCATACTCAAATCCACCAATATTGCGTGTTATTTCAATTTTAGATTAGCTTGAGTATCACTTTAATAAAAATCTAAAAATACAATACTACCAACAATCGCATGTGTACAATGCAATGTGAACACCGAATGGTATATGTTATTTGATTTAGAGGGATAGTTATTACTTTTGTAGTTGATGTTGATAAGGGGTGTGATTGACAATTCTAATTTTCTATTAAAGCCAAAACAAATGTTGCAAAGTACATCGAAAGGGATGTTAAATAATAGTTGTGTAATAATCAAATACAAATGCAAGTGAGACATGTAAGTTTGCTAACACTCACTCTCGAGAATGTAGTGAATGTGAAGTGTTGACGTCAAAGTAGATTGAAAGAACGACTAAGTGCTTTAACATATTAGCTCTCCAAGAAACATAAATGAGACAAAATATGCAAGCATAAAATATAAGTGATTTTTAAATGGTTAGGGTACATTCCAGAGTGCTTTATTACCTCAAAGAGTTTGAGAGCATCATTGTCAGAGCTATTTTGTGCATATCCTACAATCATGGCATTCCATGAGACCACATCTCTTTGAGGCATTTTGCAAACAAAAATCCACTTTCCATTATACTTTGATGGATGTTCATACCTTGTGCTAAGGCTCCCATATTGGTATAGAAAGGGAGTATGCTAACAAAGGTTGTGGAGGTGGGTTTGCACTTGCCAAATGCATTCGCCTAAAAATTTTGAAGGCATTTTCAACAAACCCATTTTATGCATATCCTGCAATCATTTAAGTCCATGAGATCACATCTCATTGAGGCATTTTATCATACAATTCACATGCCTTGTGTATGCTTCCACATTTTGCATACATGTCTACCACGACACTTGCAACTACATCTAACAAAAATCAGCTTTCCATTATACTTTGATGGATGTCCATGTCCTGCTTTAAAGCTCCCATTTCAGCACAGGCTGGGATGATGATGGCAAAGGTTGTGGAGTCTGGAAAAAGTCTCGTATCTATTATTCTTTGGTGAATGTCCATCCCCTATTTTGACATAGGTTGGCAATATGCTAGCAAAGGGGAACTATATTTAGGTTGGCTACCTACTAGTTGCATTTGGTGAAACAGAGTCAATGCTTCATGAGGATGTTCATGTCTTTTATAAGCTGCAATTATAATACTCCATGAGAAGGGGTTACAAATAATGAACCAAAAAATATATATTTAGAAAATCCACTCCCTTTTGATTCAAGTTTACGTTACCCTGTCATTATGTAGCTCCTTTTTTCTTCTTATAAGGGCAATGCTTCTTTCAGTTATTGCATTTAAGGAAGCAAATCAACTTTTCAACAACATTTATTTGATTCAACTCCAACTGGACGTATTTTGAATCGGGTCAGTTCTAGCTTCTTTTGTTTACATTTATTAGTTTTGGGAATTGACTATGAATGTGCAGGGAATGACATGTGTTATTCAATGTAGACCACGAAATGCGATAGACCTAACAATCCTTTTTCAACTTGGAGCATTTGTTTTTTTGTTATACGGCTCATGGGAATCGTTAGAGTCTTGTCTCAGGTTGTTTGGCAGGTATTTCTTATGTTTATATTAGTGGCTACAATTTCCATATGGTACTGGGTATGCTTACTAAACTAACACTTTATAAAAAGCTAGTAGACTTGTGTTTCTACTCAAACTTTGTACATGACTTTATTGTGGGATATAAAGATAGTATATGGAAAGCTTAGTTACATATTTTGGGTTTCTTTGGGAGCTTAAGCTGGTTTTTATTGCAATGAAGATTTTATTTTGGCTTCTCTTTATCAGTTGGACTTGTACATTTTTCCTTTTGGATGATAAAGGAAGTAAGATCTCTTGTAATTCTACCTTTTTATGCATGCAGCAATATTACATAGTCACAGCTAGGGAATTGGCATGGTTGGTTGGCGTATTTAAAGCTCTCATTCTACAACATTTTGCGAATCCATCTCTGGGGCGATGACAATTAGAAGTTTTGACTAGGAAGACCGATTTGTGAGAAAAATTATATATTTTTGTATTCATATCCATGCAATGCTTAAGAAGAATTACATCACTAAACTATAATATCCAATATTATTCTCTACCTTTTTCTACATGCAAAGAATATTACATAGTCACAACTAGGGAGTTGGCATGGTTGGTTGGTGTATTTAAAGCTCCAATTCTACAACATTTTATGGAATCCATCTATGGGCCAATGACAATCGTAAATTTTTGACCATGAAGACCGATTTGTGAGAAAAATTATATATTTGTTGTATTCATATCCATACGCAATGCTTAAGAAGAATTACATCACTAAACTATAATATCCAATATTATGTTCTACCTTTTTCTGTATGCAACAATATTACATAGTCACAAGTAGGAATTGCACGCTTGGTTGGCGTATTTAAATCTCCCATTTTACAACATTTTGCGGAATCCATCTCTCGGGGGCGCGATTGCAATCAGAATTTTTACCAGAAGACCGATTTGTGAGAAAAATTATATATTTGTTACAATCCATGCAACGCTTAAGAAGAATTACATCACTAAATTATAATATCCAATATTATGCCCAGAGGTTGGTTGTTTGAGTATGTAGAAAAGACATGTTCTTTCTTTGTGGGTATGGTAGTGTTTCTCAAAATCAAAATTGTGATAACACCACCAGCAGTTTCAAGACCAAGAGACAGAGGAGTAATATCTAGAAGCAAGAGATCTTGTACCTTCTCATTGCCTTCTCCACTCAAAATAGCAGCCTGGACTGCAGCTCCATAGGTAACAACCTCATCAGGGTTTATGCTCTTGCACAGTTCTTTCCCATTTAAGAAGTCCTGCAAAAAAGACTGCACCTTCGGAATTCTAGTTGACTCCCTAATAAGAACAAAATCATGGACTGAACTCTTGTCCATCTTAGCATCTCACAAACATTTCTGAAGAGATCCATGTTCAATTCTTCAAATTTGGCTCGAGTAATGGTGGTGTAAAATTAAATACCTTCATACAAGGAATCAATCTCAAAATGTGGTAACATATGTTCATATAACTCTAGTCGCGATTTCCTCTAAAATCACAATTTCCTTCGATATTTTGTTGCAAAGAACAAATATCAACACCTTCGTCTTGAAGATGTTTGTTTGAAAGGTCCAGTTGACCAAATTTCATCATTCAAATAAAAAACAGGGACTATTGATTGTAACTAAAAAAAAATTCTCTTACTGCAAGTCCTGTCGGTTGCCCATTCTTCGAAACTATCACAAATTACATTTTGAACAACCATGGTAGAATGTTGGCCACCATAACCATGGTAGTTGGAATTTCTTGGTTATAGCATTATGATTGACATGCTTCCTACAATGCGGTTTGTACTTTTTGATCTCCTAAAAATTTATCTTTACCCATCTGGTATAGCTCATTGATCAACTAAAATGCACTTTCTACTTTTTGATCTCCTAAGAGTTCTTCAAATGAAGGCTTAGGGAATTCCAAGTACAATTACATAAAAACATGGAATTATATAGCCAATGGATCGATATATCAAGTACATGGCATGGTTTATTTAATTATTGCAAAGGGATATCCGATGTACAAAAGTTGAAGGTATTGACTATCAAAAGACTATTTTCCCGGAGCTTTGAATGTCATAAGTTAAGAGTGCTTTTTGCACTGCAGCAGATCTGGACTTGAATGTTCATCAAGTGGATGTGACAACCATATTTCTAAATGGCATGCTAGAGGAAGAGGTATATATGCAATAAATGAAAGAATATGTCAAAAAAATTGAATCCCAAGCGATCCAAATTTCATAATGGTTGTTTATACTTTTGCAGCTTTATAATATATCTATACACGTCTATACCATTAGATTAAAAGTAGATAGTAGTAAATTACATAGCCACACATCTTTACGAAGATGTATGTCATGTACAAAATGCACGTATTAATATAGTCTTTGTTCCAATTTATTACTTTCTCTAGTTTCCATCTTATTCAATATTTGTTTCCTCATATGCACACAACACATATAGAATGTTGTAATTCAATAGGATTTTAACATATGACCATCGAGATAATGTTTAGTACAGTCATTAATCACAAACCTTTGTTTGTATAGTTTGAAATACCAAAGAATAAATCTAATCAAGAAAAGAAAATGGCTGAAACAGGGTCAAAAATGGAAAAGAACAATAGCATCGACAAGAAATTCTCACAATTATCAAATGCATTATTGATTGCATAAGCCTCGACATGTTCAACAATATGTTGAGTTGTGGAGCTCAATTACTTCAGATTAGCATGCTATATTAAACTTGCAGGAAAACACAATGACCGGCATCGGTTATGGAGGAACCAGATTGGTCACCTATGGTAGCATCGATTAAGAAAGGAGGAACCGGCATCGGTTAAGGCTAACCGACGTCGGTTACCTATGTGGGAGTGTTTTATTTAACTCTTGGGAATTATATCTAAATTTAGTATTAAAGCAGATCTATTGATTGTAATTGAATGGCTAAGTACCTTAAGTTTTTATATGCCTATATAAGCATGAAACCTAGGGTTTAGAAGTAAGAGGATTGTAAGAGTGAATGATTATTGTGAAATAATTGTGAGAGAGAGAATTCTTGGAAAAAAAGGAGAAGCTTGAGAGAAAGAAATTTTTGTACATCTGAGAAGTGTGGAAGATTGTAGATCTTCAATTGTATATCTTCTGAAAGCTTTGGATAATAGATTGACTTGTTTCTTGGTGGATGTAGCCCAAACTGGGTGAACCACGTTAAATTTGGTGTTGATTTATATCTCTTGTTTTATATATTTCTTCTGGTAGAATATCTATTTTTATTGCATATATGCTTAGATCTGATATATTATCTATACAACATTATGCTAACCCCAATAATTGGTATCAAGATTTTGTTTGAGGGTTTTATGTGTTGAAAGATTTACTCACCGAGGTTTTACGATTGAGTGGGAGCTACAACAATGCCAAAGAAAACAAATACAAGGTAGAGAAGTTTGACACCGAAATTATCAATTATGGAAGATGCAGATTGAGGATTATCTATATCAAAGAGATTTTTACTTACCGTTGGATGAAAAGTCTAGACCTACGAAGATGACTGATGAAGAATGGAAGATTCTTGATAGAAAGGCTTTGGGATCTATAAGATTGAGCCTGACAGCATATGTGGCTTCCAATATTATAGAAGCGACTTCTACAGTAGAGTTAATGAAATCTCTTGCTAATTTATATGAAAAACCTAGTGCTTCAAATAAAGTTTATTTGATGAAGAAACTATTTAGTTCTAAGATGCATGAAGGTGGATCTGCATCTAGTCATTTGAATGATTTCTGATCTATTATAAATCAGTTAAAATCGGTTGATATTCTGTTTGATGATGAAGTGAAAGCACTTTTATTCTTATGTTCTTTTCCTGATAGTTGGGATAACTTGGTAATGGTTGTTAGTAATACAACATCTACTAATAATATTTTGAAGTTTGATGATGTGGTTAGTATAATCTTGAATGAAGAAATTCATAGGAAAAGTACAGAGGAATCATCATCGGGAATGCTTTGAATGTAGAAAGTAGAGGTAGGAAGAAGGAGAGATCCAAGAGTAAGAATAATGGGAAATCAAAGTCAAGGGATGGCATATCTAAATCCAGAGGTAAGGGAATTACTTGTTGGAAATGTGGAAAGAAAGGACATGCAAAAAAATATTGTTGGTCAAAGGATAAAGAGAACCAACACCCAGACAAAGGTAAAGAGTCAAATAAAGAGGCAAATATTACAGCGAGAGTAATGAAAGATGCTCTTATTCTTTCTTTGGATAATAGAATAGAATCATGGGTTTTAGATTCAGGATCTTATTTCCATACAACCCCTAATAAGGGTTATTTCAAAATTATGTCCAAGGTAATTTTGGGCATGTTTATTTGGGTGATGATGAACCTTGCAGTATTACTGGTAAAGGGAAGTTCATCTAAAATTACAGAATGGAAATACATGGGTATTGAAATATGTGAGGCATGTGCCAAGCCTCAAGAGGAATCTTATTTCTGCAGGGCAACTAGGTGAAGTTGGTTGCATGGTTACATTCACAGCAGACTCTTGGAAAGTCACCAAGGGTGCTTTTGTTGTGGCAAGAGGTAAGAAGGTAGGAACGTTATATTTATCTACCTGTGTTATTGATTCATTTTCTATGTTATCTACTTCAGATTCAGATGCATGCATGTGGCATAATCGGTTGGGCCATATGAGTCAAAAGGAATGCAGATCTTAAAGGCTAAGGGTAAGTTATCAGATTTGAAAGATTTAGATCTTGATTTCTGTGAGCATTGTATCTTTGGAAAGTAAAAGAGAGTGAGATTTCTCAAAGTTGGGGCAAAAAGAAGGAGTGAAATTGGAGCTTGTACACTCAGATGTGTGGGGACCAACCTAGGTAGCTTCTCATGGAGGATCCTAGTATTATGTTACTTTCATTGATGATGCTACAAGAAAGGTATGGGTTTATTGTATTAAACATAAATATGATGTTTTTGAGACTTTTAAAAGATGGAAAGCCCTTGTTGAGAATGAATCAAATTCAAAGTTAAAGTGCCTTAGATTTGACAATGGTGGTGAATACTGTAGCAAGGCTTTCAATGATTATTGTTCAGTGAATGGAATACGTAGAGAAAGAATGGTTCCAAGAACACCACAAGAGAATGGTGTTGCGAAAAAATGAACAAGACAATCATGGAACATTTAGAAGTATGAGGATACATGTTGGATTTCCCTTGCAGTTTTGGGTAGAAGCAGTTGATACAATGATTTATTTGATTAACCGTGGGCCTTCAAGTTCACTAGATGGAGGAATACCAAAGGAATCTTGGACCGGAAAAGAGGTAGATCTTTCTTTTCTTAAAGTTTTTTGGTTTCAAAGCTTTTGTGCATATTGATAAGGAAAATAGAAAAAAAAATGGATGCAAAATCCAAGAGATGCACTTTCATTGGTTATGGATCTGGTGATTTTGGATTCTTTTTGGGATTTAGAGAATTCTAAAATTATTAGGAGTCGTGACATTGAATGGAATGAAAAGAGAATGTACAGGGATCAAATTTTGGTACCCAAGGACGAACCGGTTGAGAAATTTGTGAATGAAAATGAACTCTCGGATTTAAAAATAATACCTAACAGGGTTACATAGTAACTGGTGTCGATTGACCCCTAACCGGTATCGGTTAGCTAAACTAGTATCGGTTACAGAAGAGCCAAACCGACATCGGTTAGCAAAACGCATCGGTTATAGGTGACCAACATCGATCACTGTCATAATTGGAAAAAAATGTCCAGGAGGTCTAGAATGAGCCTCCGGTACCCCAAACTTCTGAGAAGGTCAAAAAGGGTAAGTAAACCTCCAGAAATATTTACACCTTCTCTATCTTATTTATTATTGACTGATAATGGTGAACCAAAAAGTTTTGAAGAAGCAATGCAGATAAGACCCACATGCAGTGGGAGCATGGCATGGATGAGGAGATGGACTCCTTGGAACAAAACCAAACTTGGGATTTGGTTAAGTTGCCAGCAGGTAAGAGGACATTGCAAGAACAAGTGGGTTTACAGGATCAAGGAAGAAGAGGGTGGACAAAAAAGATACAAGGCAAGGCTTGTAGTAAAGGATTTGCACAAAAAAAGTAGGTATTGACTTTGGTGAAATATTTTCTCCTATTGTTAAAATGACTTCCATACGTATTGTATTGAGTTTAGTTGCAGTACATGATTTGCATTTAGAGCAACTAGATGTGAAGATGAATTTCCTTCATGGTGATTTGGATGAAGATATTTATATGCAACAGCCACTTGGGTATGAAGTCAAGGGTAAGGAGAAATTAGTGTGCAGGTTGAAAAAGAGTCTATATGGGCTCAAGCAAGCTCCAAGGCAATGGTACATGAGGTTTGATAGTTTCATGCATGAGCATGGTTACTTGAGATGTGAATCTGATCATTGTGTTTATTTTAAGAAGCTTGAAAATGGGAGCTATATTATTTTGTTACTATATGTGGATGATATGCTTATTACAGGATCTAGTATGCAAGGACATTGGTGAGCTTAAGGAAAGCTAAGCTCACACATTTGTTATGAAGGATTTAGGAGCTGTAAAAAAAGAATCCTTGGCATGCAAATACAGAGACATGAAGAACAAGAAATTATATTTGTCTCAGGAGGCTTATATCAATAAGGTGTTGGAAAGGTTTAACATGCAAGATTCAAAACCGGTGAGTACACCTATGGTTGGACACTTCAAATTGAGCAAAGATCAGTGTCCTTCATCACATGAGGAGGTTAAATACATGACACAGTACCATATGCTTCAGCAATTGGGAGTCTCATGTATGTTATGGTTTGTACCAGACCAGACATTGCACAGGCAGTGGGAGTTGTGAGTAGATTTATGGCCAATCTAGGTAAAGAGCATTGGAAAGTAGTCTAATGGATTCTCAGGTATTTGAGAGGGACATCTAGCATGTAGTTATGTTATGGAGGTTCGAGATATTTCTTTATGTGGCTATGTTGATTTGGATATGGCTGGAGATCTAGATGGTAGAAGGAGCACTACTGGATATATTTTCATAGTAGGTGGGATGACGCGATTAGCTAGATTTCGAGATTGCATAAGGTTGTGGCTTTGTCTACTACAGAGGTAGAGTATGTTGCAGCTACGAGGCTAGCAAAGAGATGATATGGATGAGAAGGTTCATGGAAGAGTTGGGAAAGGAGCAAGATGATTGCAAATTGTTCAATGATAGTCAGAGTGCATTCATTTGGCAAATAACTCAGCGTTTCATTCTAGAACAAAACACATTCAGTTGAGGTATCACTTCATATGACAAGTATTGGAGGATGGGCAGCTGAAACTGGAGAAGATTCATACGAGTGAAAACCACTGTGGATATGTTAATGAAGCCATTAGCAAAGAGAAGTTGGAGCTACACTCCACTTTTGTTGGTCTTTGAGTTTGAGACTTGAAGAGGAAGAAACAAAGCTAAGGAAAGGATCCAAGAATGACGTTGTACATGTATAGTGCAGTAATTTATCTCCAAGTGGGAGATTGTTGAGTTGTGGAGCTCAATTACTTCATATTAGCATGTTATATTAAACTTACGGAAAGCATAGTAACTGGCCTCGGTTATGGAGGAACCGGCATCGATCATCTATGATCGACATTGGTCAGGCAAGGAGGAATCGGCATCGGTTAGGGCTAACCGACATCGGTTACCTGTGTGTGAGTGTTTTATTTAACTCTCGGGAATTAGATCTAAATTTAGTATTAAAGCATATCTATTGATTGTAATTGCATGGCTAAGTGCCTAAGTTTGTATATGTCTATATAAGCATGAAAGCTAGGGTTTAGAAGTAAGAGGATTGTAAGAGTGAATGATTATTGTGAAATAATTGTGAAAGATAGAATTCTTGAGGAGAAGGAGAAGCTTGAGAAAGAAAGTATTGTACATCGAGAGGTGTGGAAGATTGTATATCTTTGTATATCTTCTAAATATTTGGATAATAGATTGGCTTGTTTCTTGGTGGATTTAGCCCACATTGGGTTAACCACATTAAATATGGTGTTGATTTATATATTTTGTTTTGTATATTTCTTCCGGTAGAATATCCATTTTTATTGCATGTATGCTAAGATCTGATATATAATATGTACAACATTGTGCTAACCCCAACACAATAGACCTCTCCACCCCATCTGCAAGCATGGACATCATGTTTCGAAATATGGAGGAAAGGGTAGCTGCAAGATATAAAATTATCATGCATAGCCTTGTTGAGGATTTCAAATACAACTTTTTACATGCTTGAAATCATGCAAGATGAGTGCAAAAACTTGTCTCATTAAACAATTGGAAGAAGCAAGAGGACTCTTGCTACCAACTCCTGACTCGGACAAGCGACACCTAGTTAGACTTGATAAGTAATCTCAAGTTGGAAAGGAAAACCAAGGTGATAAAGAATGAAAAACTATTAACAAGAAGATCGTGACCTTCTACCTTGTATACATAGGATGTGTGTTCCATTTGTTGGTTTGGTTCAGGTCACCAAAGGTGTCAATCTTCGCATTGAGATTACATGAGTGTGTATCCTTGAAAGAGTTATAGGGAGGTTGTGAAGTACCATCAAAGTTCCCATATCCACCAACCTGGTTAGAGTGCTTTATTAGGTTCCCTCAAATCCTTCTGAAGGTAAACACTTGAGAGATCTACAGACACCTTTTGTCATTCTTCAATGGAGGGGATTGAGCCTTTTGATAGAAGAAATGCAAAAGCACTTATTGTTTGATCCACCAATTTTTCATAATGTCTAGTACCTGTTCCCGAAGCTTAACAATCATTTGCAAACATTAGTCCATTAGTATGATCAGCATCTACGTGAGACCAGACATTTGGCATTTCTCCATTGCTATCTTGATTATTATGCCCTTGACCTTTCACAACTGACATTCTCATACTTTTTTCCAAGTTTGAAGATAAACCTTCCTCATTTCCTTGTGATACCTCAGCTTCAGCATCCTTTTCATTAACACATAAAAAACATCATAGAATTTTGACTTTGTGAAATTACTTCCATGTCTTTCATTTTCTCACATTGTTCGTAATGGTATCTTCTAGTTTATCTCGATTCCATGAACAAAGTTTCAACCAATCCAGAGATTGAGGCTTTGAATAAAGTTTAGATGAATCCACCGTATAGTGACCTCCTTACGGTGGATCAACCAGATATTGTTCCACAATATTTGATGGACTACAACCAAGGAATGTGGGCATGGTCTTATCATCACATTTTATTTGATCTTAAGCAAGTGAATCGTGATTTGTAACCTAACTGCACCAACACTAAGGAAAGTCGGAAAAGTAAAGCATACACTCTATTGGGAATAACACTAGCGATCAAGGTATCACCATTGTTCCCTCCTCATCCAACCTACAAATGGAGATAAATATGTACCAATAGTCGGGTGCTATGTCTATATCTGCAAACCCTAGTGAAGCAATTTTTCTACAGCTGAAATTTAATGAAGGAAGAAAACATCATCGTCCTTAGAACTTGCTTAGGAGTAGGCCTTTGGAAACATCATCCTAAGAACTCGGAAATTCCATGCATGATGGGTGGATCAGAGGGTCGTTTCTTGGTGCAAAGCAAGGCCAACTGGAAGATTTTTCTTACAATCCCAAGATCCCTACAAACAAAACCATTACCAAACAAAATCCATAATCCGGTATAACAACAAGAGCGGGGTTTCAATCGGTTCTTACCATTTTTATTACGAATTCGAATTTGTTAACAACATCATGTGCATTATTAACACCTTACACACAAACAGAGCATCAGAAATATCAATTCAAATAAAATCCACACTTCAACAGAACATAAATTTCTAATGCGAAGGAAGATCTATTGTTGGGAGGATCCCTCAAATGATGAGAATGGAGGGCTCTGGTTACATGCGCATTTCCCTTCACAAAATCTTGTGAAATTCACTCTGCCCGCACGGAGACCGTGAGAAAGAGAGTTACAAATACAATTCACGGACTCCAATGCCCGCATTTAACAAAAAGCTATCCAAAACCCAAAAAAAAAGTTGAAATGAAAATTTTAGATCCGCGAAAATAACACAGACTCCAATGCCTCGCATTGAATGGCCATCAATTTTAACACAGTAATGTGAGTGTCCGCAAAGCCCTTTCCCATAGGGGATGCCTTCGGCGTAATAAATCAAAAAGAAGAATGGGTGTTAGAATATCATACAAAAATGATTGGGCTTAGCCTCTTAGAATTACATATGTTGAGTTGACCACCGCTTTATAAACAAATGTTTATCCTAAATTAAGAGGATACGAGAACGTGATAAGAGGGATTTACATCCACCTTTAACATTCCCCATAAATCACTCCTTAGGGGGCTTAAAGAAAGGTGGCATTCATATTTGTTATAAATTCCCCACCATCTCCTTAAATTGTAATGGGATCAAAATGAAACATGTCCAATAGTAAAGTGACATCACACCACTATCCCCTTACCAATTTAAACAATGGTGTGTGAAATTGTTGACCTGTTTAAACCCTAATTAATTTCTAAGGGTTGTAACTATACAAAAATAAATAGGATGTAAGGGTTAGTAATGTGTAGACTATTTTGATATAATTAACTTCCAACATCAATTATACATGTCAAAATAATTCATTTAAGACATGAAATGATTGAGACGATTGATGAACAAGTAGTTTTCTCAAAACACAAGGCGAGAGATAAACTTAGTTGTTAAGGATTATTCATGAATGATCTGGATGTGTAAGGCATTGGGATAGGAAAATAAAGGATTTGTGGATTTTGCACTAGAGATTCTTGAATTGGAAATTGAACAGGTCTAGATACATATTTTGTACGGTCTAGGCATGAGATATATGGTCCAAGATTGGAGCTATATGGTTTCGAACCCTATGACAATCTGGATCTACAACTTCATGTGTGTTTTGCTTGCCTAGAAATGGTGCTCGATGTATGTCGTCTTTCTTGGACAACTTTGAGATGACCTGCAACAAAGTAGAAACCATAACAACCTATAAAATCCTTCATTAGAGCATTAGCACAAAAAGGAGAAAACATGTGTGTGTGTGTGTGTGTGTGTTTGAGGTTGGATTACCCTTGGCGTTAGACTCCCAACTTGGTGAACCAATACAAGTGTCACACTACATATCCCTATGCAAAAATCAAGCCTCATGTAGTTCTCATAGGTGCTTGTGCAAGTGTGTATAGCTAACCAACCCCCTAGGGGTGCCCTCGTGTCTCTTGACACCAATATAGTGGGGTAATTACGTAATGTGGAATGTACCTAGTGCAGTAATAGTGATATGTGGTGTGCCTCAGCTATGTGACGTATAACCCTTTTGTTGATTGAAACCCTTGTGTAATGATTAGAGTGACTTTGTTTTTGTAAATGATTGGAGTGACTTTGTTTTTGTCAAGACATAGCTCTATGATATTTGCATGCTTGGGGATGGATGAAGCTAAACTCTTTGACATAGACGAATGCTTCAAACTTGTAGTAAAGATTGCTCTAGATGATGTGCAACAGATTTAAGAAGATCTAAAAATACTTTGAGTCATCTTGGAATGATATTTGCAATAGTAGCTTGTGAGAATGTTAGGTGAGTAGTAAAGTGATGACTTGCTTATATAGCCTTCTCTAGGTGATATTTTCTAGTAAGACTGACCCTAGAAAGATGAAATGACCCAAAGAATGATTTGATATTTTAAGTATAATTAGTGATTGTGGAGGGGCGGGACCGTGCGAGTCAACTAAGTCTAGACCCTACATCTCGATCCTTTCGTGCATAGTTTTGGACAAGAGAGAAAACATCAAAACTAATAATTGTGTCATGAATATCAAATGTTTTATGTTGTTTTGATGAAATAATATTCCCATAATTAATGACAAAGCATAGTGTAAAGATAAGAAAGTTGTAGAATGGCTAGAGAGATGAGGAGATTGGATTTTGAATGTGAGCATTTGTCTTAACAAGGATACAAGGTCAAATTTGGCATTGCACGAGGATAAGTTACCAAATTTAATGTCTACATAACCGAAACCAAACACATATATCTAATGTTGGATGCCACAAAATGCTCAAACTACTCCATCATCAAGTGTGTAGCTTACAAACCTCAAATGAGCCTATCCAAACACATCTCTAAATGTTGAAGCCAACTATGATGAGACCGAGACACAAATCACAATGATTTTAGTCCTATTAAGCCCACTATGATCTTAACCACGCCCAATTGCCATGCTCCCATCCATCTACATTACCTCAAAAACCAACACAATTCAAAATGTGGGTTCAAAGGCTAAATCCAAACACTGGAATATGGCATCCATGCCAAAGAATTGAAGTCAAACATCAAAATGTTATCAATAAGATATGTCATGTCACACCTCGTGAAAAGGGTTGTAGTTAGGTTATAACCGTGAACTCACTAATTCAACAATTCATGATCTTCTCAACTATCACAATATGCCATCAAGCTTCGATGCGTGAATCTAGTGATCATACTTGCAACCAATGAAATTACTAATGTTCGGACACACCACATTTGACGCCACACCCTCCCCTCCCCTAGACCCCACTCCCCAACCCCCAACACCCCCAATAGAGGAATCAAAGATTAAATCAACATAACAATGTTGACTTCATGGCAAGGCCCACTCACGAGGCCACCCATACTTCAAAAACAATAGAGAGATCAATAATGATGAAACGAAGTTGCTCTTACCATTTAAGAAATATGTCAATATAGTCTTCAAAGTTGCACATATGTGGTGGTATGACCTATCAATCCATCTAAAATATACAAGATGTGCACAACCACCATCCAAATGTCTAACATGAGACCTCTAATGCCCCCTCTCCCATATGAGGATGTTGTTCCAATTATCCTCTCAACCATTCACTACGAAGTTTCAAGAAATAAGTCATGCTAAAGAAAAATACTCTCCCGATGAATGGCGTCTTTGTATGAAGAACAATACCTTGTCCCTTCTTTCCAAGTCCACCACATGCATAACCCATTTTTGAAAGCAAATTCAAACCAACCTATTTCATATGTTTCTTAAGTATACCAATATTCGTGGAGACATCCAATGCATGACCATGAGAGGTACAATTAATACCATCATAAGTATCATCAACAATATGAGTGTTCTCGTCATATGTATCATTAAAGTACGTCAATAAAATCATCAACAATATGAGTGATTTCATCATATGTGTCATTGAAGTACAATCAATAACATCATCAATAGTCGTAGAAGCATCCACAACATCAAACCCGATACAAGTAGAATCATCCACAATAAAAATATTGTAGAAGTAGAGGCATCCAAAACATCAAAATTAGTAGAAGTTGAGATATTCACAACATCAGGTTTACCATTAGTAGATGTAGAGGCATGAACATTATGCCCAACATGTCCAATATTGTCATATGTATACCATAATGTAGTTATACCATGTGAGATTCATATACTCAATGTATCTCTCTTTGTCGATGGAAACATAAGTTTCTTCGCCTATAGTAATTTGCCACAAGCCTCTAGTTGTGAAACCCACCATTATAGTTGTAGCCCAATCACTAAATCTAGCCCCACGTAGATCATAAGTTTAGGATGCTACCCTATGCGAGACATATCCATACATCTCAATAGATCATATAGAAGCTCTTGTTAGAAATCTGCAAAAGCTCCAACAACGCATACCAATGTATAGAGCTTGAAAATATCTTTTCAATGCCCCAAAATGGGGTTAAAAATCCAAATAACTAAGTTATGCCGGTTGAAGTTTGGAAAATTCAAATTTAGACAATTTTCAAAAAAATAACCCTAAATTTGAATGACCAACTTCATTTGGTCAATGCTCACTCAATACTATTCAAAATTTTGATTGTGGGCACTTCTTAAAAAACACTTTAAGTATACTTTCCCGGGTGCAAGAATCACTTTGATCAGACTTATGTTAAAGAAACATTTTTACATTCTACCAAAAAGAAATTAAAATTTTCTGAAAATTAACACTAAATCTTGAATGCCACCTTCATTTAGTCATTTATTGCCTCATTACTTCTGAAAGTTTTAATCGTAGCCACTTATCGAAAGCTCTTGAAGTGTATTTTCCAATAGCACAAGAATTACCTCACTATAGAAAATACCCTATACAAAGTATGCTGATCTTTATGAAATATTTCTCTAAACAATCATATAGATCTTATAAACCCTTGTGCCATACAAAGTATGCTGATCTTTATGAAATATTTCTCTAAACAATCATATAGATCTTATAAACCCTTGTGCCATAAGACAAAAATGAAGCTGTTTTTTTCTTTGAACAAGCTCTCCACACCTAATAGAAATGAAACGTGCTCACAAGTGCCCAGAAGAATAAAGAACTCAAGATTCAGGGTGGGAATCATTTTAAGGATTTCAAAATCACAATATACTCGATAACAAAAGAAGAATAAGTTTAACAAAGTCATGGAGTGTTTTGTCACTTCTAAATACTCGTTGAATTACTAACATGTGTTATAAATTGACCATTCATTAACCTATATTGCCAAAATACATAAACTAAAGAAATAACAATGCCCTAATAAGAGGGATCTACATCCACCCTTAATTTTAGTGTCATACGAAAGGAATATTTGGCACCCACTTCTCAATTTATTTGAACCAGTTATTTGACAAGGAAAATCCATATTTGTATCGTGTGGTCAAGTGAGGGATTTGGTTCACAAATTTGTACGAAAATCAGATTACAATCATCTTTTTTTTTTTTTTAATATTTCAGCATAGCCATATATTTACTCCTAATCTACTTTTTGTGGAAGAAGTGGGGCCACAATCTACCTCTTTGGAAATGAGCCACATCTAGCCCATGCGTGATTACAGTAGGGTTTGAACCTTGATGGGCAAGCTTGGTGGAGAGACCACATTCAACAACATCTTTACGAAACTACTACATTTAGAGTTTTTATAAATTTTTATGTTTAATCTGAAGGAATGATACTTATTGAAGAAAAGAATTGAAGCTTCTATTTTTCCACATGATAATGTATACTGGACTCTAAATTGTCATTTTGCAGATTTGATTTACAATTTGGTTTACAAAAAAATGGAGCATTGTTAGTTGGGAAGCAACATGAGACGAGCCAAGAATATGGTGGCAATGTTGGTCTAGATTTATAAAAAGGTTGGAAAGGGGCAATCTTCATCCTGAGTTCTATTTATCATCAGGAAATGGTGGCATGCAAACAAGGGCATAATTGATGTACAACCATTCACATGGTTGAACAAAGCCTCTCTTTCCACTTCACCACCAATCATGGCAGCACCATCACTTCCTATGATGTGGTACCCCAGAATTTGTTTTTCTACCTCGTCTTTTCTTCAATTGTAACTATATAGGATATATACCATGTCAATGATTTACTCGAGATGTTAAGGAGCCATCATTAACATGAAAGTGTAAACAACACGGCCTTCAACTTGGTGAATCTGCCAGCGTTGATAAGGCATCTTGTTAGTCCAAGTTTTGTCATCTGAAGTAAACTGCCCAACCACTCCCATCGAATCTAGCAATTTATAAACATTGGCTTGAATTTTAAAGCTCAAGTATCTCAAGGGAAAGGAGTCGTCATGTAATCCAAGCAATTGATATTCAAATTTGAATAATGATGTCAGAGTCCGCTGAAGCTGGAGTAAATATATTTAGATTTTTTTCTATATTTGAGCTTCACCGAGGGGGAGGAAATCATCAATGCATTGCAAGTTGGTTTGGATTCAAACCAAATATGTGTTGAAAAACTCCATGTGATTGTTCAAGTTTCATAACAAGCATTAACTTTTCTAGCCACTCTTTCCACGAACAAACTAAAAATCTAAGAAAGCAAGGGGTCTCCTTTTAAGTTATCAATGAATATTAAAAATCTAAGGGGTAGCATTAAGTAAGAAAGGAAAAGGAAACTATTCATACATATTTTATGACCCAACTGATCAAAGCTTGACGTATCTCCAAGTATTTCTTTTGGATGAAACCAACTCATTGTCATATACTTTGTAAAAGGTCAATTTTAATAGCCATGCCTCATTCCTGAAATACGTGTCAAAGTTATCTAAAATATGTTACTCAAACACCACCCACAACCATTTCATCATTCTATCTTCTGAAGCTGCAGGCCATAGATAGCTACAATATGCCAGCAAAAGAGACATGCACCCCTTCAATGGCTTGCACCTGCCAAGGAAGGGCGAGCTTCATGTTATATACCTTAGAATCAGTTGTATACCATGCTGATTAGAATTAAAATCAAAACCCCGACATTAAAAATATGTAATATTCTAAGCAAATAAGAAGCCAAAAAGTCAACCATAAACACTCTCGTGAGCATGGAACAGCCATGCTGCTGAGAAGATTCGTGGAATATAAACCTAAAAGCAGAAATAGAAACAAGGCTATAGATAAAAGACAGATTTGACATGAATGAAGTAATAAAGATCAATCCCTTTAAAGTGCTAACATGAATTTGACAAATTCTATAGTTGCCAAATTTATTAGTAATTCTCTCAAACCAATCAATTCTTTAAGGCCTCCGAATTATCTGATGTACAGAACATGGAATTTATCTACATCAATATTAATATTCATGATATTTTACACTCTCCTTTGTTATCCTGTCTTTGTATCCACATGCAGAACTGAACAAAAGCTAATTGATTAGTATAATACAACATCTTGCATTTCCAGCCCTGTAAAAATGAGACTGCAACAGTAGATAGAATATATTGTAATTACAGTTATTTTATCTACCTTATCAAAAAAACTAATCGTATAGCTGAAAATTATGGAAATAGAGGTGCAGAAGATCAGTGTAGAAAGTCTTTCATTGGATCATCGTGATGAACTCTTTTCATTCGATATGCTTCCATGTCCTCTGCCGTGATCTGCAAGAAGTAAAACATCCAACATAATTAAAATACTAATAGAGAAGCATGTGACAGTGCATTTTATCCACCAAGGATAAGTTGGTAAACAAGAATGGAAAAACTGTCCTACCTCATCATTCCATCTAACATTGTATTTCCGTTTTCTTTCATCCCTCTCCTCCTTCTTCCTCTCATCCTCCTGGCATGATAAAACATAATAACTTGATTTAGATACCACAGAAAATAGAAAATACCAAATGGCTTGCATACCAAAGTCGTTGTTTTCCATCAGATTGTATGACCAACTACTTTGAGGATTCTATGGCACTTGTCAAAAATATTATGTGATTTGACTGGGTGCTGGTTTGAGGAGTCAGAATGATCATTTTCTCCTGTTCAGAACTCAACATATACTAGCAAAAATATGCTTCATTTAGGCTGATATCAATTAGTTTCTCCTATGGCCACCTGGCTCCGTTCAAAAGGGCATTGACTAAATTCTACTTGCTATTGGTATGATGGTCACATCAACAATTTGCAGTGTTACCTGGTTACATGATTGCCATGGCTTTCTTCCTTCCTATTCAAAGGCTATAAAAGTATTGCCACTCAATCAAATACTCGTTGTATATGTTGATTTTGTTTTTCTGTAAACAGTACACTTCTTTTAAATCTACCAAAAAAATATGATTAAACCTTGCTGTTAGAATCTTCTTCCTACATACTCCGCTTTGCAAGGATCAAGGAGCATTGCCCCAAATGCTATTCATAAACATCACACTTATAGGCAATAAGCATCATATAGTTTATCATGATTGCAACTAGGGACTATTGCACAATTACATATTCTGATGTTTATGAAGCAGAAAGAAATTTTGTGATAAAGATCTCCAGTTATTACCTTTTTGAGAGCCTCTGTAAGATGTTTATTATCGAGAACAAGATCCTCAGGTACATCAGAACCCCAGGTTGCAAGGTTCTTTTCCTCGTGTTGCAGAGGCTTTTCTGTAATAGGAAATATAATGAATATAAGGCTGTAGCGATAATCAAAGCAAAAGAAGAATCTAACTAATATTTTGACATAAAATTATGAGAAAAGAAAAGGACAAAAACCTTCTACAGCTTCCTTCCGAGTCAAGTTCGCTTTCATTAGATCATTTGATGCTTCCGCAGCTTCAATCCCTGCCAATCCTGTACAGTAGCTATTCCTTATTGTTTGTTTGCAACATTTGTAACCCCATTGGTGATCTTTCCACCAGGAACCCCACACAGAAGTGTGGTTGTTAATGAACAAATCTTCATCATACTTGCTCTTTGGTACAGCTTTTTCCTGAAAACAGATATTGAATTTTAGAGGAATCAACAGCTCATGTCAAGCCTGCGGGAGGAATGAAAAAACTAGCCATGCATTTGGAATATTTTACCAGGAAAAAATGTAAAAAAATTGCCCTTTTAAACCCGTCCAATTTTTCACAAACCAGGTGGGAAAAATAGCAATATGGCTTACCTGGCCCTTAATTACTCGGCCTGCTCTATCATACTCAATTTGCCTCTCAGTTTGACCCATTAGAAGTTCAACCGGTGGCTTTTCTTCAGACGCTGCATTTCCATACTTGAGCATGATATCCTCCTTTGTTTGGGACTTCAATTTTTCTTTCTTGATTTTGAATTCCTGGTGCAACAGTTCTGCTTGGGAAGGAGCTGCCTGTAAGTGAATATCTTGTCCTTTCTCAAAGGCTTCCCATGCATGTATGTTCAGTTGCTTGAAATCCTGAGCTTGGCCAGTAGTCCTATATTGATTATCTCCCTGCAACATTTTATACAGAGGAAATCAATCCAGAGGATCATAATTGCTTAATAAGACATTTAACTCTTAAGAGCATAAATATTGTAAGCAAAATTCAAATATACAAGGATAGCAGATAGCTTACTCCATAGAACTTCTCATTTGGATCACTGTCAGGTTGAGGATCTTCTCTCATTGACCGAGTTTTGGGATCATAATGAGCTGAATTTACATCCAAATTCAGAAGATACTTGGCAGTGTCTTCTCGAATACGTAAGTTTCTGGTGAACATTTATGCATATAAGAGTTAATCAGAATCCAAATCCTAGAGAAAAATAACATCTCTAGCACAACATATAGAATGGACTAAAAGTTAAAAAAGCCTGATCACAACACAGATCAAAATAGAAACTAACCTAACCGTACCCGTGCTACCACCTCCAGTGGTACGCACACGCTTTTCTACCTTGGCGAAATCCATCTGCTTGCTCTCATCAACCTTGGCTTCATCCACCTTTAAGGCATCTTCGTCTGTCTTCCTCGTCACTGTCCTCACCTTCTCCTTTTTCAGGATCATTATTCTTCTGCTCCAAATTTATCAGCTGCTGTTCTTTTTGATGCTTCCTCCTTGCCTCGTCCCTGGCATTATACCTTTCTATAATACGAGAATATGTAGCTGGATCATAGCCATTCCACCGATCCCGTTTGCCATCATAATCCAGCTCAAAAGCCTCTACTTTCTCATCGGGTGCTATTTGCTTGTTTGTCCATTTTGCTCCAACCTTACGAGGCCTTCCCATACAAGACTTAGAATCGTGTGTCATTGCCCCACAACTGGAACAAGAAATCAGAACAAAATTACAAAAAAGTTATATAAGGAACTACAATTGATGTCCTGAAAAGCTTCAGCATTCATATTTGCTCAACATTCGATCAACCAAACCCACTCAAAAGGACAATGCTAGATGTCATTTCAGTACAGATCAGAACATCTAAGAATATATATGTTATTAAAAATGTGTACGAGAGGAATTCCAATTTAAACGTACTTTGTGCACGATCCCTTTCTGTATTTTTCAGCCTGGTAAACCTTAGCACCTCTATCATACCATTCCTTTGTATAGTTTGGATCTGATTTCCATTTCCGTTGATGCTTTAAACTCTGATTGGCAAAATAATGGCAATAGTATTAGCAACCCCAGCTTGCTAGTGTAGTTTCAGTAGAAAGATAAAATGTAATTGGCACTAAAAGGGCTGAATAAATAATTACCGGCCTCTCTGCATTCAGATACCATGGTGCTGATGACATATACTGAGGGATGTGAGGGTTGATCTCCTTTCCATCTTCATCAAGCTCTGCAGGTGCAAGTCCGGCCTTCCGAGCCTCTTCTAACTCTAACTGTTTTCTATGATCTTCTCTTGATTTAAAAGAGCCTGTAGTTTGAAACACCGTTAGCTCTAACGCAATCAAAAAACTTCTTGAAATAAGAATATAAAGATAATTTCTGTCTCACATATCTTCAGAGGTGAACTGCAGTACGAATACATTTGAAAACTGTTGAAATATCAGTTAATATTACTGAAGACCTTGTGGATTGATCCCACAAAAATATACATTCCCAGTTTCTAATCATTGGCGGAGAAGCTGACTTTCATGCCTTATTCCTCTAATGAAAACCCGGATCAAAAAATTATTGAAATTAAATACCGTCATAAACAGATAATAATTAACATAGATTATTATTTTCTATGGGATTTTTACCCCTGAATATTCAAGTCATCTCAAGTAGACCTCCATGAGTAGTCATTTACTTTAATGACATTTTTCCTCATGTATTTTTGGGTAAAAATCATGATGCAAGGGAGCCCACTTAGCAGACAAGCACCTTTAAGCATTTGTTAGTACAGGGTACAAATAGTAAATGTAATCCACTGCTTTGGGCTTCAAGCCTCTTTCCCCATTGGCATAGCTTAAGGGGCATATAATGCTTTATATGTCACCCTTGTCTCACAATTCTTACCAATGTGGGATCAACCCAATTACAACCTGATCATGTACAAGAGTTCAGTAATTGATAGCTTCCATGGGAAATTTAATTAGATTATTATTTTTTGAGGGATTTCAACCGTGTGATTTTATCCATGTGTGTTAAGGTCATCTCGATGACATCCATGAGTAGACATTACTCCAATGACATTTTTCCTTGTGTATCTCAACACTGAGAGGCGTAACCTACAGTTGCAAGCAGTCTGGTAGTGGAGTGTGATGTCCATAAGTGTGTTCATAAAAATGGCCAACCTTAAATTTAACATCCATTTGACCGTCATAGGACAATTTTTCTTCTTGCATGGAAAAGGCGATTGAGAAAGCGGGATATTAGGGACACGGTGGAGTTTGGAGGCCATTTTGGTCTCCCAAGAAGTTTTTTTGAAGCGCTGCGCAGTGGTGGAGCTAGATAGAGGCCAACTGTCACCAATCAGCAGGGAATTCACAGACAAGGTGGTGGAGTTGGGAGTTAGTGCGAAACCATTAAAAGGACAAGCCAAGAAACTACTGAAAAATACAAGATAGGCACCACAATATTTATACATCTCGGCATCTTTTAGATAGATATATTTAAGATATTTGAGCTAGTTGGTTGTGATCATTATTCATAACACAAGGGGACCCACTTAGCAGACAAGCGCCATTAAGCATTTGTTGGTGGGGGTCCAGTACTTTGGTCTTCTCGCCCTCTAGCCTCTTGCCCTATTGGCAACCTTTTTGGGGCATGTATTGCCTCGTAACCCAACCTTGTGTCACAATTCTTGTAAATGTGGGATTAACCCATAGTTACCTAAGACTCCGAGACGGTGGGACGTCGGGACATAGGGACGGGGTTTCGGGATGGCAAATTTTTTTGAAAATTTCGGGATGGCGGGGGACGGCAAGGGGACGGCTAATAAAAATATATAAAAATATATATAATTTATTAATTTTACAAATATAACATGAATAATTCAATAACCTAAGACTTAAAATTGAAAGTTTGAAGATTGAAACCATTAATGATTAATCCAATTATTCATCACATAAGCCAAGGCCCAAAATGCTACAGCTATATATATTATATTCAATGTTCAAAACTTCAACATGACAATGAAAGACTAAATAGTAAATAGTAAAGCTGAAAATTAAAAACAAGTCTTACTCTTACTCTTCAATAATCAACATGAGAAGAGTACAACTACACCCACATTACATATGCTATGAAATATTATGTCATGTCTCATAACCAAAATGACAAGTGACAAGTACAACTCAAAAATCGTTATCAGAGCCCTCCGAAGGAACAGTTGCGAACCACTCCTCCTCACTAGGAGTATCTGTATCAACATCATCTGCATCTGCAAAGGAGATATCAACTAGTCCTCGCTGCTCCTGATCTTCATCAATCTGCCTTGCATCCTCAGGATCCACATCCCACCGCAATGTTGGGCTCTCCTTGTACGTAGGTGTCTTGCGATCCATGAGACGCAAGGCACTATGTACAAGCAACAAGTTTCTCTACTCTCTTAGAGGTAAGTTTGTTCCTCTTAAGAGAGTGGATCCACCCATATGTTGACCAATTCCTCTCAGAAGATGAGGAACTATAAACCTGAGAAAGAAGACGAATAGCAAGTGTACGTAGCAATCCTGCATGTCCATAGAATCGCCACCAACTAACTGGACTCTCCTATGCCAATGTGGTCATGTCTATCTTTGATGATTTTTTGTAGCCATCCAGATAAACGAACTTGAGCCAATCAATTCTGACTCGTGAAGCATCCTCTGCATTATACATTTTTTTAGGGCTTTCAAGAAACCCTTCCTCACCTCCTCATCATCTACTGGGGGAACTCTGCCAAGCCTCTCAACATATCACTTCGGATTTAGTGCATATGCAGCCATGTGTAAAGGAGTATTCAACTTCTCCCATCTCCGCTCAATGATAGGCTGAATATGGTGATGGTAGAACTCCAAGGTGGGGTCCCTTGCTCGAACAACAACCTTCATCTAGCCAAGCATACTATCAATACATTCGTATATCTCACCAAGGCTAGGGCTCTCAGAATCCCCATATTTTATCACACTGAAAACTGGAGATATTATGGATGTGATATATCTCACATCTATCCAAAATGTTTCATTCACCACAATTGCTTTCACCTTCTTCCCCTGCTCTGTCTTCGACCCATCCCACCTAGACCACTCTGATGTCATGACCATACACTGTAATGATTCCTGCAACTCAGCCATCCTATCCAGCAAAATAAAATATGATGCAAAACGTGTGTCCACTGGCTTGAGGAATTCCTTCCTCGAAAAGCTACGGAAGAGTGTCAATGACGTATGGTGGTTGCAAATGAACATCTGCACATCTCTAGCATCAGCCACTACATTTTTGACCCAATCAATTTTTCCAATATCTTTTAGTGCATTGTTCATGGCATGCACACAACATGGGGTCCAATATATATGTCGGTAATGAGCCTCAACAAGCTTACTTGCTGCCCTGCACACATAAGTTGCATCTGTAATAACCTGCACAACGTTGGCAGGGCCAACCTCCTCAATAGCATCTCGCAAAATGGTGAATTGGAACTCTGCATCCTTCTTCTTCCCTAAACAATCAACTGCCCTCAAAAAGTAAGGACCCTCTCTGCATGAAACAATGATATTTATGAGTGGGTGGTGTCTGATATCTGTCCACCCATCCATGATGATGCTGCAACCGTGAGAGACCCATGTGCACCTCATTTCCTCCATCAGTAAATTAACCTTGGAATAGTTCTTATCCAAGATTGTGGTTCTCAACTTCGTGTCTCCTGGGGCACATAACTCACACTTGCTTTGGCTACCTTAGCCATAGCCTCCTTGAAATAAGGAGAGCGAGCAACATGAAATGGAATGCCAGTAGCAAAAAAGAATTTTCCAATGGCATCATCAGCCTCTTCTCTAGCCTTTGTATCATACATTTCAACAACTGGATTGGAGGCCACAACCTTCCTCTTCCCCCTACTACTACCAAAAGCATCCAATTCAGACACCTCATAAGATGCACCTATAACACTACCAATATTAGAGTTAATTACAACCCAATCACCTATTAGAGTTAAATAGTTAAAGGTTTCCATGGGCAATTTATTAGATTTTTAATTTTTATTCTGAGTAAGCTTTTATCTTTTCATGAATTACTAGAACTTTTCTTTTTATTTTAACTAAAACAAGCAAAAAGGCTACTCAACTAAAATAGAGGAATGAAGGACACAAAACACAGAGTTTCCTTCTGATAAGCAGCTTTTTGCTATGAAAAAGGGATTCATTAGTTCACTCTACACCAACACGGTGATGGAGCACACTCTGAAACATGAAACTTCCTCTCAGACAAGGAGGTATATTAGAGTGGCATCTGCACTTTAAAAACTCACCAGGGACTACCACCTGGCCTCATCAAATTTTTGACTGTGTAAACTGAGGCTGCATAAATGGAGGGAGAACAAACGGCAGGATTAAAAATTCAGGTCATCATGAAGGTTATTTCAGTTCCCTATGACCAGAGTACGGCCACTTGACACTTTCCTAGCATTTATCTTACAGTACATTCAGTAAATTCGTCAAGGCTGATTAGATAGTTATCTGTAAAACAAGAATTGACACCCATAAAGTTCAATGTCAGATACGCCAGCCACTCACATGAATAACTCTACCTACAACAATTTTTACATTTCCAACCCCAACTTCTGAACTGATTGCAAAAATATGGTTTCATTAATCGGAATCCCAAACAATAAGTCCTGAATGGCGGACCCATGTTTTCAACAGCATTGTAACATGGTAATGTGATCCACTATACCAATTCCGTATTAACTAGTGGTTCCAGTGAGGGGACAATCCAAAATAAATTTAGTGGGAGCCTGTCAGAAATTTTGGAGCAACTTCACCATAAAATGGTTCCATAGCTGAATATCCAACCCACACTGCTGCAACATTTTCGGATTTGGAGTAAAAGATGAGGCTCTCATACTATCTAAAACACTTATCAGACTGCAGGGAGCTGCCATTTGGCACAAATTTCCCTACAAAATCTGAAGCAGGTATAGCCATGTCTCAGCCCCCCACCCCTAGAACAGCTCAAACATCCCTTCTTATACAAAAGCCTGCTCCACATATCAGTGGACATACACCCCCCACCATAAAACTATACTTCCTGAAAGCCCACCCCCCGCATGGGAGCGCTGCCTTATTGAGAAAACAGGAAAATTAGCTGCTAGCTAAAATGGAGAATCTAGAGGCAAGCTTGACAGCTGCCATCACAGAAAACACATACCAGACTCAAAGGATCAGGACATGCTGCTTCTGTTAACACGCATGGAACATTTGTACAAAACTTCACCATTTCTGTTGTTAGGGTTTTTCTCTGTAGTAACATCTAAAGTATTCTGTTCCCTTGCCTCCAACACTTATGTGTGCTAACATTTATTATAATTTTGCTATTATGATACTGCTCTATTTAGTATTTTCTGAGACTAATTTTGGTCTGCAAATGGCAATTTCTGTTTAAAACGTCTGTGATTTCCTGAAAATAGCAGTTATATGATAAATTTTAATGTTACTGAATAAAATTGCAGCTAAGAAGAGATATGTGCAAATTTATACAAATGTATAACTGTAGAGGAGAATTATAATTTGATTTAAATGGGCTGATGCAAACTGGTACGAGAAGTTTGCTCTCGTCCAAATTTGGGAAACCCAGTTCCGAATTTCAAAACCTAGGCAGAAATTTTCCGTACCCATCTTACTATTTATAATCTAGCATAACAAAATCTAGTCTCTAGATAGCATGAAAATCTATTCCGATATCAAAAAATAAAAATTAAAAAAATCAAGAATCCTGATTTAATTTCATCAAGTATGGAAAGAAGAAAAGAAAAGGAAACCCTAATTTCAATTTCCTGACTACAAAAGCACACGTCCAAAACCCTTAAAAATCCAAAAAAACTGATTAAATTTCCGATAACCCTAACAAGTAGAGCACACATCACACATAAGCAGTATAAATAATTTATTCTTTCACTGAATCCTTCAAAAAAACAGGCATATTCAAAATTCCAATATTACTTAAATTGGGTAGGAGTAAATTACCTGAAGCTGTCGCCATGGCTGCCTATGCCTCTTAATCAACGAATCACTCTCCCAGACGGAACCCTTAGAAATAGTTTTAAATGACAAAATAGAGTGAACCCTTAGAGATAGAAAAATTATGCAGCGCTCCCGGAGCCCTGCTGGATCAGGTAAGGAGGGATAGGGCAGGGAACGAATTGCTGTGTTTGAACCTTTGGGAGGTTGGGGATGATATAGAGGAGGCGGCTTTGGTAAGCGCGAATGGAGATCCAGTCATTAAATTTGTGGCAGGTAAAATGCCCATTTGGGGTTTTTTCGGTTTAAGTTATAAAATATATTTAAATATTTCAGTAATTTTTAAAGCTCTTTTATCCTGATTACTTGGCGTTTAGACCTTGTTAATTCAATTACTCCAAACTAGCAATCGCATGTGTACAATGCAATGTGAACGCGTTGGGGTATGATATGATTTAGAAAGACAGTTATTACTTTTGTAGTTGATGTTGATAAGGGGTGTGATTGACAATATTGATTTTCTATTAAAGCCATGAACAAATGTTGCAAACTAGCAATACATTAGAAGGGATGTTAGATAATAGTTAGTTGTGTAATAATTGAATACAAATGCAAGTGAGACATGTAAGTTTGCTAATACTCACTCTCAAGAATGTAGTGAATGTGAAGTGTTGTTGTCAAAGTAGATTGAAAGAATGACTAAGTGCTTTAACATATTATCTCTCCATGAAACTAAAATGAGACAGAATATGCAATTATATATAAACAAATCTGAAATGGTTATGGTACATTCCAAATTTCTTTATTACCTCAACGAGTTTGAGAGCATCATTGTTAGAGCTATTTTGTGCATATCTTACAATCATAGCATTCCATGAGACCACATTTCTTTGAGGCATTTTGCAAACAAAAAATGGTATATGTTATTTGTGTTATAGGGATAGTTTTTACTTTTGTAGTTGTGTTTGTTTAAACTATGGGTGATTGATTTTGTATGTGTAGAAATATAGATGAGTCACTTCATTTAAAAAGCACAAACATGAGGTCTTACCCTTAAAACTATTCAAAATGCAAAAAAGTGATATAATGTACAAAGCTTTGGATGGAAACAACTATAATTTGCATGGTCCTTTCTCGGCATTTTAAATTTCTAGGTATTTGTGTGCAGATGAAGACATTAAAAATGTGTTGTTGTTGGTTAACATAAAGAAACGAGCAACAATAAAAAGGAAAAATCAAACATGTATGTTGAAACGTGTAATTTTGTAATTGTAGATATATAGATGAACCACTTCATTTAAAGGTTTCATCTCTTCATTTCAAAGTTGTTACAAATTCGTACATATACATTTACAAATCTCATATCATGAGTGGTATCATTTTGCGGACTATTTTATTTGAACTTAACATGAGAAGAATTATATCATGAATGGTAGCCTTTTGAGGGTAATTTTATTTCCGTAAACATGAGTACATTTGATACCCCTTGAACGGAAATGGCATCTAGGATAGAAGAAGTGTTGAGTAAAGTAGTAGTGGAGGTGCTATCAAAGCAGAGTGTAGTATTTACGAAGGGTTGAGTGATAGTAGTCTTGCTTCCTCCTTTCTTCTTGCTCCAAGTGTTGCTACGTGCGCCATTTTTGAGTACCTTTCGAATGAAAAAGGAGGTGAAATGCGCAGATTTGCAAGCGAGGAAACTCTGAGAAAGTTGTGAATGTCAGACCCTGCCTTTCATTGGTTCCAATGTCGACAATTGCTCTATGCATAGTAAGTCCCTGGGACTTGTGGATAGTTAATGCCCAGGCCATTTTAAGCGGCAATTGTCTTCGATTCCCTCTCGAAATAGGGGTATCGGAATATGTAATGGGTTGGAGGGATCCCAACATGGGCCGTTGTATCTATCAAATTTGACAACAAAAATAAAGGTAATGTTGGTGGTGGCATTGATGTCGTCGTAGACAATGTCGGTGATTGTTCTGTAGCACCATTTACGAGGCCTGCGTCAACCCATAAATTTGCAATAAGCATGATTTTTTGTTGTTTGCACAACAGAACTTTGTGCTCCAACTGATCATCATCAGGATTTCTTGGTCCAACCCTGTTACTTTCAAAGAATGGATTGGGCGATCGGAACATTCAATGCCTTCAACATCTGAAGGTTGTGGGAGTCCATGAGGTCATTTTTTGCAAACAAATGTGGTGCGTCCTTAAAAATTTTGAGCTCTTGTTGAGTTAGGTGTGTGTCTGTGCGAGACATTAGGAGTTCCCAGTCCTCAATAAGAGGGGTTGAATCTCGCATGTTGAGCAGTAAATTCTAGAATGAAACTTGTGCATCGGTTGTTCCTTGTTTCTAAAATATAGTTTGCAATGTAATGGAAGAATGAAATCCCTTCCAAAGGGTGGCTCCATAGGATTTACTTGCATAAAGAGGACTTGTCCATAACCGTGGTAATTTCTAAGGTCGCAGGAGGATGACTGATCTGTTTCCAAATTCAAATGTTTTTGAGTGTGGGAAAGCCTCACGTAGCCTATTGTCAATTTTTCCTAGCAACTTTGGGCCGATGAAACTCATTTCATCAATAAGAACATATTCTATATGTTTCAACGACTCTTGAAAATACGATAATGCTTGGCCTTCAAGGGGTTTTAATTCTTTGATTGGAATACGGAGGGTTGCATGGATTGTGGGTGCGAGAGATGTTGAATGTTGAAACACCGGTAGGGGAGCAGAAGGAGAGGCGAGGAGATGTGGTTGATGTTGTTGTAAATGAATTCTGATTTTATTTATCAGAAATGATTTTCATGTGCCATTGTTCCTTGAATTATCAATCTTAATGGAGGTAGAAGTGTTTTGTTTGCTTGAATGGTGCAGTATGGTATCAAGAGCTAGTTGTTGTTATGAAGACAAAGGTAGTGTGGTAGATGGTGGTGTGGCTGCATCTTTGGTGTTATTTGTGTCTGCCTTTTCTCTCTCGATGAATGATGAACCAGTTATCTACAAATCATGCGGAACGCCATGTATGTTCCAATTATTATGTATGTCAAAATCTCGTTTCCCCAACATTTCAAGACTGTCAAGACCCATGTTGTTTCCCAGAGATGAAAGTTGTGCGAAGACCTACCATTCTTGCAATGGTTCGTGTTGAATACTACATTCGACCTTAGAGTCAAAACTAACATTTGTTTCATGTCATGTGTTTGTGGTAGTGTAAAAACATGCCATGGTCTGTAGTTGTGTTTGAACATGTCCCAAGTGTCATTGATGTCATGTGGGCTTGAGCCAAATTCGGAGGCAATATTTCTGAAAGGCTTGTATAAAAGGAGTTCTAACCAACAAAAAAGGTCATATGACATTGAATCCTGAGTTGGGACATCCACAAATCTCGGTGGACCCGAACAATTGCTTTAGTCGACCATAGTTTCCATTTATCTCCTTTACGGTTCTTGTTGTAGCTCCAATCTCGAGCAACCTGAATAAGTGGTAGGTGTTCCATGGTTGCAGGGTGAACTCTATATGCATCCAAGAAAGTGGTTGTTTCTTGTACATCGATCACTTTCAATGACACGTCTCAAGATTTTTTTGCCAACATTTAATGATACAAATGAACGGTTGCACATAACAAGTGGCAATTTTTGCAGCATGTGGCATGTTTCTGTGCTTATGTCATGTTCAACAATGCTCTCTGTGAGCATTTTTCAAATCACAATGTGTGTTGGTGAATCCACATCAACATCTCTTGAAAATATGGATAGCATTTGGTGATAGGTTTCTGAACATTGCTATGCTTTTGAAGCATATTTTGCAATATACTTTAGAATTGCATGGCGAGAAAGTATCGGTTGGCAATCGACATTTTCTCTCCATATGGATATCATAGTTTGATTGTGTATGTTCAGTCTATCATCATTTCTCGAAGGGAGGTACTTAATTTTCCCATCACTTTCAATGAGCAGGGATGAAGTAGGTGTGTGGCCCATGGTGCATTGTACCTTGCACTACAGTTGTGATTGCTTTCTACGCAGCATGTTTGTTCTGAACATTTTGTGTGGCATTGAACATGATTAAGAATTTCTTCAAGGTCTGCATGTGGGGAGGAGGATAGTATTTGTGTTGTATTTAGCAAACAAGGGTCGTCTAGTAGTGACATGTGAACAAAATCCAAGTGGTTGCAAGCCGACGGGGGTTCCAGGAAGACACAAACTTATCAAAGTATTGTTTTGTTGCCTCAATAATTGTTGTATCCTCCCAGTCCATTGCGTCAACTTTAGGTGCATGTTCTCGAGCCACAATAAACCATGGACGTGTGTGGAGCCTCTATGTTTCCATTCATACCTACGAGATGAGAGAGCATAAATATTAGCTATGTAGTCTAAAAAAACTTATTAAATAGTAGATTTTATTACTTGTACCAATAGTCTACTGCTCCAAGTTCCTTCTGCAATATTTCTTCACGAAATATTGTGAATATGTGATGCAGGTATGTTGATACTCGATGAGGGTTTGAGACAATGTTAAGTGTTCTCCAATGTTGTGCGGCTCGAGGATCAGTAGGGCATTCACCATACATAATATTGTGGAGATCTAGCCATTTAGTGTCTGCAACACTTAGAGTGAAGAATAAGGTTGGTGTCCCCATTTGTTCCACCATATCTGAAAGCTCGCTTTTTTTTGCCCAGAATGAACACGTCCCTCGAAGGCTCGATCCAAACTACATTAAACTGTCTGGGAGGTTATCTTTGGGGCATTCCAATAGTTGTCTTCGTAGATCTCCAATTGTTGTAGGGATTCCAGATTCAATGTTTTGTTTCATGAAAACTACAGTTGTGGATTGGCTTTTGTGCCGCATTATGAGGTTTAGAAGGAAGTAGCAAAATCTTGGGTGTGAACCAAAGTGACCATCATGGTAGCGCATCAAATGAAGAGCATATTCATGCATTGGAACTTATTTTATGCGGGGTTGTTGCCACATTGCTTTTCCATCCGGAAACAAAGTTGGGAAGGCCATTGAGAACATGCCCTCCATATTGTATTCATTTATAGGCGAGAGCCCAAGCTCTGGCCATGGCATGGTAAATGGGGTGTTACCATCGTGGTTGAGCAAAGAACTGTTTGATTTCCTCTTCTTTTGTTCTGAATTGTGGGGTGTTGGCACGAAAGATGATGAGTGTTCATATGTTTCATCAGAGTCATTGGAAGCATCAATACCATGAGTTGTAGAGGCAGTTTGCATTTGGGGAAATTCCACTGTGGTTGTGTTAAGAGACGAGGAAACATTTGATGACTCAGATGGTAGGGAGGAAAGGGCATCATGGTCGATTAAGACATCTTTGTAATAGGGATCGTGTTGGATTTTATATTGCAAGGCTTCCCAAACACGAGATCTACTGACGTAGAAATCATACTTTTGTAAATTATATCCTTCCCTTTGTATGAGTACTATGTCCAAATCTCCAAGGCGGTGTGGTAGGTACTTTTCTATTGAAGTAATGTTTTGCGGGAAACTTATGGTGTGTCTTGAGTATTTGTATTGTCCTCCACGTACTTGGGTGACCTGTAGTAATGGATTGACTCATGCGATAAGCATCTCCTCTATTTGGGTTAAAGATGCAAGAATGGTAGGCTACTTTTCAGGGTCCATGTTGTTCCACGAAGAGAAGCGATGGCCATGTTTTTCATATTTGCATCTGCTACAAGAGGGAAAGCCTTCAAAGGAAATTGTTTTAATTCTAGGGTAATTTTCCAAACAAATTGAGCAAGTTTGGATGTTTTCCAACAAATCTATTCTTTTGTGAAACCGACGTTGGGCTTCAATAGTCTACGACGAGGGTGGCAATATGGGAAGTCTCTGTGTATGGGAAGGGGTGGGGTGTTCTGTTTGGGTTGATTGTGGATTGCAAGGTGGAAAGAAGATAAAGGAGAGGAGGAATTGGTTGTACATGTGTGAGGAACCGAAGCAAAGTCGGTACTTGAGACAGTTTCTTGTGGCGGCACAAGAAAATGGGGAGGCATGGCAGTAGTTAGCAAATATGGATTCGTATGGAAGGAATTGGTATGGTCGTGCAAATTTGTTTCCATGGAAGTTACTTGTGGAATGTTGGCTAGAAATCCTTCAGTAGTTGTATTTTTTGGCAAGTTTGGAATGACAGGGAATGGTAGGTTGTTGGTCGATGTAAGTTGACAGATATTTGAGATTTCGTTGTTCTACACTCTAGGTGACGACGTCTCTACTCAAAATTTATGTGAACTTTATTTTTGCGTAGTTCTCTCTTCGTTGGGCTCATTTTGCAGGAGTTGACATGATTGTGAAGTGACACACCTATGGAGTACCACCTGTTGGGAAAAAAATGTGTCGGTCAGTAATGAACGATGCATTGTTTGTTGACATACAAAAAAATTTTATACAATAAACTATGTACAATTGTAATGCATGTGGAGTTCCAATTGGAACTACGTGTAAGAGGTATCATTTCAAGGAATAAAAATCTGCATTTGTTGCTTAAGGAAATTAATATTAGTTATATGGAAAGGTACAATATGCGGTTCCATAGTATACAATGATGCAAATACGTACATAATATAAGTGCAAGTAATTATCATTTATTTTCTTTAAAGATATTTCAATCCACATAGTAGTAGGAGGCAATAGTATGTCAGAATCAATAAACTATATACATTTGAAATGCATGTGGAGTTTTAATGGGAACTAATCATAAGAGGTAACAATTTGAGGATAAAAAACTTTTATGTGTTTCCTAACGAAAAGAGTTTTTGTTATATGGAAAGATACAATACGTTCTAATACTATACAAGGATGAAAATACGTACATAATAAAAGTGCAAGTTAAATGCATTTATTTTCTTAAAATTACTTACAATCCACATAGTAGTAGGTGACAATAGTATGTCAATTTATAAGGAACTACAAAAGTTTTCTTTTGAAGTAGGGAAAAGGGAGAAAACATAGATATGAAATAAGCAACATAGTGGTGATAGTTCAAAGTATAGAATGGGATGGGTGAGGGTGTAAAGTTTGAAGGGATAGATACATTAGAAGTATTTGTGTAAAGAAGGTTACGAAGAGGAGTTGCACTTTGTTATCCACTTTCTTAGAACTGAGGATGACACATTTCAATATGTTGTTTCCAGTATGTCTCTTTTTTTAGGAAAGTGTGAAGCAATATTTATTGCCGATGACATTGCTTGTAATTTCACTTGGTCACGTCTTCATCTATAGATAATAGGTGGAGATCGCTAGCTTCAACACCCATGATTGACTCAATTAGTCTCATCAAAAGTGGTAACTGACTAGTTCTCCTGTTGGGTCCTTTAGATCGATCTTGAGTGCATATCTATAATCATAGTTATGAAGTTATGTTGTGTTGCAACTCAAATAAAACCATGAACCATTACCATTCTCTCTCACCTTTTTCCTGCATTGTTTGTCACCTTTTTGAAGAGGACATGCCTTGTAAAAAAATTGTCCATGTTGATATTTGTGATTTCTGCAGTAACCATGGCCCATTCATTTCTCTTTGTGTTCCCCATATGTAGTACCTCCAAAATCGTTGTTACAGAGGTCAAGCTTTTTGGAGGGCCCATAAATTGGCTTGTGATAGAGGGTACTAGAAGGGAGTAGTCATCAGAATCAACCCAACCATGAAGTGTATTTGTTTATGAAATTAGAGGGTTGATGTAACATTTGGTTCTTGAAATAGTGTCAACTGAGCTTCCATTGAAACTGAGACGTGAGTAGCTTTCAAGGCAAGGACCGAAGAGGTGGTATAGAAAAGCATGTCTTCAAGTTCATTGCTTATCTCATCTAAGTGTTGTCCCCACAATGTGACACTTACATTGAATCCCGACATGTCCTTTAATTGTAGTGTTCTTCTCTTTGTTTTAGACTTGTCATGCCGATGAAATTGTTGAGCATGGTGACATCATAAGAACAATGCCAATCAAATCAACTATAGAACCTTCAACTTGTAGGTATGTCCTTGATTTTGGTGAAGTGAAAGTGATGGGAAGGTATTGTATCCTCATTTTCTATGAGTGGAGATATGGTTGAGGAAGGTTGCAGGAAAATCTCCAAAGCATTGTTCAAATGGTTGTAACATAGCTTTCCATCAGCAATCCTCACAATCCTCCCATTGGAAATTGTATATAGCTTCCCATTTTCAATCTGCTCATAGAATGCTTCCGCGGCCTCATTGAAATAGGTGATGTGGATTTCCCCTCCTTCCTGATCCACAAAATCAAACCCAAACATGAAACCATCTCCCCTTGCATTGTGATATTCACGAAGGGTTGTTTTTGCTAGGGCACGACCCTCTACGGACCACATGCGCATAGATGTATTCAATCCACTTATTTTAGTTGGTGTTCTCACAAAATATTTGTTAACCTGATTGGAACTTGCATCTGTTTGAGGAAACTGACTGTCTTGGAGAGAATTTGTTGGTAGTCGGGTTGGAGCACCGATTATCAAATGTTTTTCGACAAGAACATCCATTTCAATGATAAGAATAGTCCTGTAGTGGAAAAGAAAATCATGATAGAATTAGAATTGAGCAACGGATGAAAAAAACAAACATAAAGAAATTATAATTAATATAGGGAGTTTATATACATTGGTAATCGAGCAGGAGATGAAGCTTATAGTTCACTTTTGATCATTCTAACATGCGGATTTGTGTAAGCACACAATGGAGCCTTCTTGTATTGATTTTTTGGTTACACGACTTGCAAATTTGGAGGGTAGAAGTGTTGTCTGAAAATGTTTCCCATCTAGAAAGGTCAACACGATGTTGGGAAACCGTGTTGAGAATGGACCTTAGGGAGGACAAGTGTAGTATCTAAAATGTGGGGTCAACAATGGAACCACCCTCAATCAATTGAGAAATGCCTTTGTGTGTCAAATTTATTTCCATGGAAACTAAAAGATGCTCGAGATAGTCGAGTTCTGCAAATGTATGGTGGAAAATGTAAACTTGTAGTGCAGTCAAAGATGAAATGAAGGATGTGTTTTGGAAAGCATGCATTTGTAAGCAATGAGAACCTTTAAAGTTTGCTTCCTTTTTCATTTATATTTTCTAAAAAGCACAAACATGAGGTCTAACCCTTTAACAATTCAATATGCAAAAAAGTGATATAATGTACAAAGCTTTGCATGAAAATAACTAAAAATTGCATGATTCTTTCTCGACATTTTAAAACTATATGTATTTGTGTGTAGATATAATGAGGAACACATTAAAAATGGTTGTTGTTGGTTTACATAAAGAAGCAAACAATTGTATAAAGGAAAGATATAATGAAGAACACATTAAAAATGCGTTGTTGTTGGTTTACATAAAGTAGCTTGCAATTGTATAAAGGAAAAATTGAACACGTTTGTTGAAAAGTTAGATTTTGTGTTCCATATGTTTCATGCAATATATACATGCATTTATTTGAAATGAATTACAGATTATTATGTTAAGAAAATAGAATGGAAAACAATAAGAACAATATGTACACTTGAAGTGAGAAAACTATAGGTATTTGTATGGAGACACAATGATAAAGAAATTAGGAATGCATAGTTGTTGGATAACAAAAAATGAACATGTGTTTGATAAGTTTGATTCTCTGTCGGATATATACTGCCACAATACATACATGGAATTATTTGGAACGAGTTACAGTTTGTTTCAAAAACACTTATAGACAAACACTTATAAACTAACCACTACAAGCTATTTTTTAAAATCAAATTTCTTTCTTTTTGCTTGTGCAATTTTCTTTGCACGTTTCTTGTATTTTTGTCTAGTTGTAGATGCCTCGATTGGAATTCCCATTCTCCTCAATTTTGGGGTGGTTCATATTTCAATGCATCTTCGTTAGAATCATAAATCAAGCAAGAAGCCTCGTGAATGATCTCCAATCATTGGATTTTGGAGAAAAATTGGGGATGTTGGCATCAGGTGGAGGCGATCTTTGATCATTTCAGCTATCACTATTTTAGGTGGTTTCGGTTGCCTACAATGCAAAACATTAACAACACATTGAAGATGTTTAAACTCTTCTTCCCTCTGCAAGCGAGGCGTAGTTAATGTCAGTCCCATTATAGGGAGGGGAATTGTGTTTCTAGTCTACATCATATTAAAATAGAGAGGGAAAATAAGTATGTTAGTTCTAGAAGATGTTTTTAGGTATGACGGCAACTTAAAAGCCTTGTCAATGATCAATCTAACGTCCAACTTGGGACGCTTTGAAATGGCCTCATTGGGGAACAAGCCCCTCAACACATAACGAATCCTGTCATTGACGAAGGCACATGCCCCCACATGTCACTTCGAAAAAAGATTGGAGTCTAAATATAAATGTAACAATCAAAAGAAAATAACATGAAAGCACTCTACAATAATTTTTTAATCCATAACATGCAATAAACAAAACAAATGAATAAATACTTCAATCAATATTGAAACCCACCTAAAGTTTGTTTAGAGATGACACTCTCTTCTTTACTACGGGAGAATGAGAATCACAAATACCCTACAAAAAAGTGAAAAAGAAGTTAATAAAACTAAATATATCTATACTTATTCAATTAGTTACATAAAAAACAACCCTATTTTCGATGAGATTATAAATTGATCAATGAATAGCTGAGCACCAATTTTCAAAGGTACAAATTAATATAGAGGTAATTTTACAATATTTTAAATGAATTATATATGCAGTGCAGTTCAAAACACTTCTAGAACATAAACAAGGGCACATTTAATACACTGAAGATGAACTCCATGAAGTTTTTGGAACATGGACAACAGAGAGGTGGTGGGGGTGGGGGGGATGAAAAAGTGACCAAGTAATAAGATTTAGACAAATTTGTGTACACTTGATATCTATTTGTATCTGAGCTTGATAGGTGAAGGTCCTTAATAATGTCATGTTTCTACTGAGCTACCTTGATTTAACACTAGTCCATAGTTGTTGCTCCTTTAAAGTTGTACATAATACAAGTTGTTTCTTTTCTTTATTATATAATTGTAGCTATGAAAATTGAGTGATGAAATGGATACTATCAGATGTGTCTATCTACATATTCTGGCTCTGCATGTTTCTATGCAAATCAAACAATTTGTTTGAGTAGGAGAAGCTTTGAAATTCTTGGTGAGCTCAAGATAGATATACGGTAAAATATCCAATATCAAAAGAGTTGTAAAGTTTGTAAGATTGATAATTTTCATGGCAGCCTCTATTCCATAGACTGTTTTCTAGATTGTACTACCCACAAAGCTTGCGTGAAGTTAGAAATGAGCTCGAAACAATTGGAAGCATCAAACATAGGAATCTTGTGAGTCTACATGGATATTCACTTTCTCCACCTAGAAACCTATTTTTATGATTACATGGTAAACAAAATTCTATGGGACATCCTACACGATGAGTAAAGAAAGTGAAGATTAATGTTTCTCGTGGTATTATTGTTGTAGAGGTAAATACCAAGTCCTGGCAGAGCAATGAAGTTAAAGATGGTCTCACAGAAGGTGAGGATGGAGATAATCATCTACTGGTATTCCAAGTGAAGACCGCAGTGGAATGGGTGAGGAAATTGAGAAAACATCATAAACATCCAAGACAACTCTATCATCAACATCATGTAAAGAGAGTAATCCAACAAAGGATCTGGTTGATGGAGAAATAGTTAAAACATGTGAAAAATTTAGACAACAACAGTCTCAGTGAAGAACCATCCACACCTTCCTAAAGTAACTGGTATTGTCTATGATGACAGGGGCATGAAGCTACTGGAAAATGTGGCAGCCTATGAACCTTCAAAGGATGAGCAAGTTTCCTTTGGCAATTCTGGAAGATGAGTTTTTGTGACAACAAATGATAGTTTGGACAAGTCTATGGTTAATACCTCCTCATGTGGCTCAAAAGCTAAACAAGCACAACACAAAACAAAACCTCATTGACCAAGAACCAAAGTCTGTAGAACTGGTCATAAGAGGAGGCTAAGAAATATAGTTCTACTGCTACATACAAGTATAAACAAAATTTAAATGCATACCTGCATAATTCAATTTAACGCAGGGAATTGACTGGAACTTGGAGAGCCTGAAGAATGAAATTATAGTGTTAGTGACCAATATTTAAAGGTTAATGCATGCAAAAGCTATAAAATAAAATTTAAAAATAGTAAAGCCAAAGCAACATGCAAAATCAGAAAAGCAAAATTGTTAAAAATAGCAAAAGCAAAATTGTTAAAAATAACAAAAGCAAAATTGGGGAAGTTTTTAGAGAAATGTTTGTTGAGGTTTTTAAGGAAATATTTTTGTAGGAGAGAAATTTTTGCATGTAGTTTAGAGTCTTTTGCTTGGTGTGAGTTGTTTCTTCATGAAGTATTACCTTGTTAGTCATATTCAACGGATCTACTTTGACAAAGAGTACTACTCTGTTAAAGTTATTTGGGCCTTCTGATGAGGCCATCACCAAAATGAACCTTGGTGGATGGATTGACATGCTAATATGTTAAGATAAGCTTAAAGAAGATATAGGATTCTTGAAGAGCCATGGACATTGTTTTACCAAATGCAATGAAAATAAATCCAACTTAATCACTTCACTTTTGCCATTATTCTTTCACCTTGTGTCAAATCGGGAGCATTGGGACAGGGGATGGAAATCCATCAAAAAATAATTAAGTCATTTAGCTTCAGTAGACTTTCCAATTGTATGACAAAATGCATATTGCAAATGTGATTTCATGGAACATGTGACAGCTTACATGATATGCACAAAATGGTGTCCTTGTGAAAGATTACAAAAGGCATGTGAATTGCTTGACAAATGCCTCAACAAATCAGTCGTGTGGAACACATAATTGTTGGATATGAAAAAATAGGCTTGTTGAGATTTTTAAGAAAAAACAACAAACAAATGTCCAACCCAATCAAAATTTTGCCACTATCTTACTAACTTGTGTCAAAATGGGTCTGTTTGAATAGGGTTTGGAGATCTATCAAGGAATAATTGAAAATGGTATTTTGTTTAATATTATGGTTGTGACTCCCCTTACATACATGTTTAGCAAGTTGTGGAAGCATACAAAAGGTATGCAAATTGTTTGACAAAATGCCTCAACAAAACACATTCTCATGGAATGCAATGATTGTAGGATATGCACAAAAGGTTTCTGGATGAGGATTTATAATTTTTAAAATAAATTCCTTAGCAAGATGTTGTCTCATGGACCACACTCATTACTTGATGTACATGAAATGAGATTATTGAAAAGGCCTTGGAGTTTTTTAGGTAAATGCAATTAGAAGGTATAAAGCCAAACTTGACAACATTTTCTAGCATCCTCCTAGCTTGTGGAAGACATTGTTGTGAGAGATGTATAGTCTAGAGTGGGAGGTAGAAGAATGGAAAATTCACAAGGAGCGGAATATGCTTGAAGGGATGTGAGAGTGTAAATATCATGAGTGTTCTCATCAATAGACTCGCATGACTACCCTACATTTACATTTGAGCACTACAAACGCATGTCCAAAGTTTTGCATATATCTACAAGAAAGAACGAAGAGTTGTGCTTGCATGTAATATCCCTTCATATTCGTCAACAAAACATGTAACCATATGCATATATGGAGCTTGTCTTCTCTTAGGCTTTCGTAGCTTTGTTATATCCTTCCATTCTCATCAATCTTCATCCAACCCTATAATATGCACAAAAATGGAAACAATACCAAAGAAGTTTTGTATCATCTCGCTACATGATAGTACATTTCCATCACAACATTGCATTTGCATCCCATCTTATGTATCTTACACCTCATGTGCGATTTCTAGTTGGTATCTTTGTTAAAAATGCATCTCGCACTGCAACCACTAAAAATCATCTCTCTCTTCTCCTCTTAATTAGTCCCCACATGTACCATTTGTTTTTCCATTTCCATGTTTTTGTGTAATTCGGAGAGATTAGCGAATACCTAACAACCTAGAGCTTCAAAGAGAAAGGCTCTAACACAAGGTGAGTGCCACCATTAAAACTCTAGAGTAACGTGCAAATGATCCACTCCATATACTATGGGTAAACTAGAAATTGAACTCATGACTTGGGCCCCTAAAGTAGTGGGATCGAGGCCAAGTGAGCCCAACCCCAAGGCTAGTTTTTCCTTTTTCGTGTTAACTCACATTGGTGATTTCAGTCCATATACATAAATACACAATAGATGTACACACATATACATACATACATATATCCTTGATATTTGAGGGGGAAATTTAAGGTTTTACTTAGTGAATATAAAGTTTAAGTAAGGGAAATGAGGGTGAGTTGGTTGATAGGGTTAATACATTCTAACATATTCTATGTTTAGATCTTATAAGGTGTGGGTGTGGCTGGTAAATTGATTGGTACTATAGGCATGCAAAATATCGGTAGCCATTTTTCTTGAGAACCTACGAAAAATTGTCACCCTTCAAGAAACTTTGTCTATATTGTCAATTTTGTCCCTTTGTAAGTGTCAACTTCTAGGCAATGTTGGGTGCGTTAGGTGTTTTCGGGAATCCTCATTATAGTTATTGGAAAGGTTTCAAAGTTTACTTCATGTCGGTATACTCGGACTAATATTTTGGAAGCATTAGATATGTTCTGGGAATGGAAACCTTTCAAGCACTAAGTTATTTTGGCCCTAACCAAGAAGCAAGCTTGTATTAATGGTTTCGAAGTTGTGAGCGTGATCCGAAACCCTATTGGTACAAAATTAAATTTCATAGAGTTCTTCATGTGATTCCAACACTAGTTTTGGTCTTGGTCATTACAATTTTTCTCGGTGAGTCAAAAATCGTTTGTTGCGTCATTATGGCTATTTTGGTCATTTTGGGGTTTTGCCTAAAACTTAAAATGCAAGCACTACCAAATCTTTAGAATGATTGAAATGTATTTTTTAGGTGTTTTCCAATCAAAATCATATAGTATATCGCCTTGTAAGTCCCACTTTTAGTTTGAGAAAGAGAGATTCACTATTCGAGTTTCTACAGAGGATCGAGAATACACTTTTGGAACTTAGTTCTTAGAACCAACTCAAAATGTGATTTTGCACCTTTCTTAGTTCTAATTTGATGTTAAATGTGCAATTTGGTTCTTGAGTGACGTTTAAAGTGCATTTTTGGAACATACATAGCCTCTCATGTTCTAATTTAATGTTGACCTTGCACTTTTGTACCTATTAGTTCTTTATGACCTCCAAAAGTGTGGTTTGGTGCTTAAGTGAAGGTGAAAGCACACTTTTAGAACCCCTTAGTTCCTCGAACCTCCCTCATGTGTGATTTGGAACTTAATTTGTTCCTCCTACATTCCAAAAGTGTGCATTTGTACCCTAACTTCCCCCTCCCACTCAAAAGTATACTTTGAACTTCAAGCCATGCCTTGCTGACTTGTTTTCCCTCTAAAAAGGTGAGTTTGAAATCATTTAAAGCTTCCCAAATCCATTTTTGTACTTCCATTGATAAAGTGTTGCATGTTTTGTTTTCAAGAGCTAAAAAGAAGATCTAAACACAAAACTAGTTTTCCCTACATGCTCCCAGAGGTTTTTCACTCATAAATCATGTTCCTCTTGTCAAAAACACTTGAAAAAATATCCATGCACTCCTCTTCCAAACACCTTCACTTTGATATCTCTCTCATTTCACATAGTTCCCAACTTTATTTTTCCCACCTTTGGAGGGTTTCAATGTCTTCCACTCTAAAAACACATCAAAAACTCATTGCTTTGGCACTTCCTTGGTATCATTATTCTTTTAAGACACCTTCCCATCACTTCCTCTCTCTGTTTTCTCCATAAGGTTCAATGATCCATCTACAAACCTATTTCCATTTGATCACCGACTTTCCTAATATCGAGACAACAACGTAGAGTTCATGGATTTCGGTGATCTACAAACAAGGATGACATATGGTAACATGACTCAAAGAGTAGATAGAATCTTCCACAATGGCTTGCATTGGGTTGCAAGCTTCCCTCTATCCATTCAGTGTATGGACCTAGTCTTGGCATGCTCAAACCACTATGACCCTATTAGCTAAGAAATCAAAGTAGCCAATGGCACACTATTGGCCTAATTAGATCTTGTTTATATTAGAAACACTTTTGAAATACAAAGAAGGAAGAAATCCTTTGTTTTAACTAAGGAGGATGCCTTTGTTGAATGGAATAATCAAAATTCTAAGCTCCACAACATGTTAGTTTGCTCTTTGTTGAAAGTACAAAAGAAAGGACCATATAAGCTTCCTAAGACCTTACTAAGAGTTGAAATTCATGAGGAGCTATCGATGTGATTTTTTTCTTGATCCGAGTCATGGGAGAACTCGGAATAAAGGAAGTCAAGTTGTGGATGGCCTCGTTCATGAACGTCACTTATGAAGGATCACAACATACAGATTGGTGTCATATTATTATAAAAACATACACAATGCCTTGGTGGGTGTGGCCTCTACAAGCGAGTTCTACATGACTTCATTGTTTGTGCACTCTATTGCTACAATCAAGATTTGGGCATGGTTGTTTATTAATAGAGAGTTATGTGAAAATAGGTGAGTATATGATTATTACCCTTAAATCACTCATGATGGAATTTTGTAACATTTCAAATGGGTAAATGATTTTCTCACCTTATTTGTAGTCAAATAATTGGAGAGAAACACTACATCGAGGATCTTCAAGGATGTCATAGATTTTGTTAGTATGTATGGGAGCTATTTCATCTAGTTCTATATATTCACATATATCCCGGTGGGTGACTTCAAAGGATATCCATATAAGCTTCCTGTATGTGAGTGATAAGTTAGTTTTGATTGAGCTTTGTAGGAAATTGGGAATTGTCCATTCTAGGTTGAAAGAGAGAAAATTCAACGGTGTAAAATTTCCTATCAATCTTAGCATTTATTGTTGTAAGAATTCCTTAGATGCGTAGAATATTGAGTCTACCATGTTACCCTTTAATTTTTATTCTTATTCTAAAAGAGCTAGCTTTGAAAATAAAGGTTTTCTCAAGAATAACATGATAATCACTTTCATTAACACTCAACAACCCGAGATTGAATACTTTTTGGATGGTTTTCTTGATGACGTAGAGGCTCACCGACTAGATTACATGAGAATAACTATCAAGCAAATAAAAGCATTCATACTATAATGGGTAACTAAAGGGTTGATAGATGATGGCAATGACTTGATCGATGCATACTTCATATAATACGTACAAAATCAAAACATGAGTCATGTTGTTTAGTTTGTTAGAGAGGTAGGTGACATCACAAACCACACATCCATAGTGTTGAAAAATATAAGAAGTGGTTCCTCAACAAGCTATCGAATTAACTTTTGGAAGTAAAATCATTGACTCGAGAGCTTGTGAGAGGCACATTATCCAACTAACTCTCCTAGTTATTTGGGTAACTTGTATACACATTCTGCTCGAAATTATTCATTGCAAGGTTACTATAGACACCTAAAATTGATTATCCAATTTGGTGTCCCTCGTGCGCATTTGCTCTCTCAGGTAACCTGGGGCACGTTTATATCACCACTATCCCCTTGGGATATTATTCGATTTGTGATTTAAACACCTATCCTAAGTTTAATTCACCCCATTATGTTTTACCCGTGAGTAATTAAATATTAACTATTTAATTACACCTTTTCACATGTATCCTAACCACTTATCTACCCCATATCTATCCTATCCATGTATCCCCCTATTTCTCCTCCTCCCAAAGCAGGATATTTCCCATATTTGAGGTGGAGGGATCACTCTTATCTTTCCAGAAATCGTTCATTTTGGCCCGCTCGAGTCTGCTCCGTGATCGGTGCCAACCGATGACTCGATCGACGCTGATTTTTTGGAGCGCGCCGATTATAAATAGAGCCCGAACTCGGGCCTGGGGGAGGACACAAAGAGACGGTCGTGACACGTAAATACGAGATCATGAAAGAGAGAGAACGAGAGATCTTTGCGCATCTCGTGTGGACATTATCTATCAAATGAGAGCGGATCTTGTCCAAATCAATCCCTGAGAGGAGCACTGTTACTCGCTTCTTATTCAACATCGCACGCTCTCCATTGATTTTCTGTGACTCTGTTCTCGCATCCAAGACAGTGTAGTCTTGCCGAGATCTCTCCTACTTCGCAGATCCAGCAGACATTGACGATCTAGCCTTCGCTTTTCGATTTCCAAATCTTCTCGCACTTTGTCTCGGATCGACGCCGATCTATATCAATCGACGCCGATTTACATAAGTCGATGCCGATTTTAAACATTCGACGCCAATTCTACATAATCGACGCCGATCATCCTGCAGACAGGTAAAAAGACACAGGTAACACAAATCCAGCTTTGTTTTCACAGTTCCCTATTTTCTGTTGCTTTCTACCTACTGTTTAGATTCTGTTTATTACTTTGATCAGAAAATCTAGTCTTGTACGTACATCTTTTATCATGTATACTTTTTTACTTAATTGAAAATGTGGGCTGACATCCGCCGAGGGAGCTTATCGCTTCCCGGACCCGCTTCTCGGGCAGTCCACCTAAATATCTTTTAACGTGGTCTTTTTCTGTCAAGCATCGGTGTCTCGCAGGTTACTTGGATCTACTGTGTAGAATTACTCGTGTGCGCCCGTCTTATCTACATCGGCTTCCTTATCCATCTACATCTTCGGATCTTGTCCATCAGGTATCGATTTCATTGGAGTTTTTCAGGGTTTTTGTGTTTAGTTTGGTGCATTAACTTGGACAGGTAACAAGCGCGAAATTCTTGATCTACATTCTGGCACGCCTGGTGGGACCCAACCAAAGTCCCTTATTGGTAAGTTCATCTCTTTTCTAGTTTTGAGCTTTGTTCTTTTTCTTCACTGATTTTTATCAGTTCTGCTTGAGTGTTTCCTTTCATCGTTTCAGTCTTGTTTCTTTCATTTCTGAATTTGCAAAGTTAGGTCCTTTCTTTTCTTACAAATTTCAATTCCAATTTCTATTTATAAAATTAGTAAATATTTCATTTTGATTTCAAGTTTGCATGTTTGATCCATCTCTTTATGCGAAATTGTTATTTCCTTGAAATTTTTCTAGTTCCTTAAAATAGAAATTTTCGTTTCACCATTATCTGGATATATCTTTCTGGATTTTGTTTTAACCTTTTCTTGCGGAGCACTTTGCTTGTTCGTGGGATTGTTCGAGGGGGAGAGCTCAACAACGCGCTTTTTGAAGTCCACACACCTTGGAGAGCTAAATCTACAGGTATTTCTCTTTTACGGTGTTTTCTCCTTTTTCTTTTTTTTTTTAAAAAAAAAAAAATACAAAAAAAATAAATAATTCTTTGTTTGTTGTTTATCACATCCGAACATTTCAATTGTTGGTACTTAAAAAGAATTTAATCGCATTTGGGAAAGAATCTGTTTGACTTGTCTTCATCGAAATCAAACACTTCGTTTTTAAGTGCTAAAAAAAAAAAAAAAGAACTCTTTCTTTGTCATCTCTGCTGTATGTTTTTCATCTAGTTTTAATTAGGCTAGAAAATTGATCAAAATCGGTAGTGACACTATTTGATTTTTATTTTTCACCCTTGCACACAAAGCCAAAATCACTAGGTATAAAGCATTTAAACAAAAATTCTTTCCCTGGCCTCGCCTACTTGGAAGTGACATCCAAGAGGAAGAGCCTACGTGGTACTCGGGCCGCGCTATAAATTCACGGAAGTTCTGGTATATATTGGCAAAGCACCCGACTCCCTTATCGCAGCGGTGTGAAGTGCGGGGTAGGCCCCTATATCAAGCCACGTACCGGTCTTTTACTGAAGTGCCTTCGGGACTCCTCACCAAAACATCCCCCAAACCATCCTTAGTTTGGCTATCTGAGTAGTTCCTGTTCTAAAAGGCCTTCCCTAATATTTTCTTTCTTAAAAGCATAAAAACTTAAAAGAGATAATCACCTACGCTGCTTGAATTATCTGTGCATTAGTTAGGTCAATCTTCTTTTCTGCTTGTTTATGACGGTCATCACTCGGTTACAATCTAGAAGAATGGCTCAATTAGCCCCTTCTTCCTCTCGAGATCACCACTAGTGTGGATGTTTCGGCACCCCTAGGTCTTCCTTGGGACCGCTGTTAATTGGTTCCCCATCCTGGTCATATAATCCTTTCTATCAGGCCAAAGCAACCCCATCACGTCCAACTTCCCCTAGTCCTTCAGAAATATCATCTGCTTCTGACTCAGAGTATGTTCCTCGCGGGGATCCTGAATTTCAGGTGCTCCTCGATCGCAATCCGGTAGCCCTCATGGACTACCTAGTACACAAGTCTATTCAAATATCTGATCAGGGACCACCAATCCAGCAAGTGTACGATTATTCTCGTGAACCATCCCAGGCTTTTGTAGAACAGTTAGCATCATCTTTCTCGCCTCGAGCCACGGAGAAGGGTGGCGCACCTGTGCCTCCTTTTTCTCTTCCACCGACCATATCGACTAGTTCTCAAATAGTCTTACCTATTCCTAACGCCGCAGTTACCTCGACTATTCCACAACCTACTTCTGAGAGGTCCTCTGCTCTGGCTATAATGAGTGCGTCTGTGCACCCGCATATTGCTGTTAATTCATCTATGCCGTCCATTGTGTCCCAGGGTCAGTACCCCTTTATGAGTCAACCCCCTTCGACTAGTCAGTTGGTTCCTGCTTCTCATCCTCCAGTGGGTCTTTCTTCCAATGTTCCAGCAACAGTGACCTTCGCCCATCCTCTAGCATCGGCGCCCTTAATAACTAATCCGGCAGTAGAAAGCCTCTTTCAGGTCTTGTTCCCCAATATGTCCAATCAAATCGGCACCCATGTTCCTCAATCTGTTCCGATTCAGTCAACAAGCATAGGAGTCCACCAATCACAGCTCGTCCATCATCCAACCTTCATTTTCTCAACCACTTATTATCTCACAAATTTCGCCTATACACAAAGTTCCTTCATAACAAAAACCCCACCAAAGGCGTCACCTGTAAGCGCCTGGTTACTCCTCTTATCATCCTATCAATCAACAGATGAATCCCCCATTGACACCTCAACAATAACCACCATTTGCTTCTTATGTAGGACATGCCAATGTGCCTCCTCCTCAATCTGACGTGGTTCAAATTCTTTTCAAGAAAATCGCAGACTTGGAAGCCTCCACCAAAGGGGCTCGTCCTTCATACTCTTTTGAAGAAGTATGTAATGAACCCATTCACCCCTCAGTGGCTTTTAAGCCTTATCCTCCCCAATGGGAACTTCCTAAATTTTTAAAATTTCACAGTCGGGAGGACCCTCAACAGCATTTGCGAGCATTCAAACATGCTTGCTACCTCATAGTCCAGGATCAGGAGCTTATGCTCCGTACTTTTCCTATGTCTCTAGCAGGTCCTACTTTAGACTGGTACAATAACATTCCTCAACATTCCTTGTTTTCTTTCTCTCAATTAGCCCAGATGTTTGTTGAAAACTTTTCAATAAATATCGCGCATAAGATCTCGATTACAGATCTTTATAACATTCGTCAATTCGATGATGAGTCTATTGCAGACTTTGTCACTCATTGGAGAGGGATAATAAACCAATTGTCTTTCTCCCTTCCTCAATCCCAACAGATCAAGTTGTTTACTCGATCTTGTGCTAATCATATTTCGTCCACTTTAAGGATCCAGACCTTTCATACATTTGAAGAAGCCTTTACGATGGCACGCAAACTTGAATCTCGCGCCATTGAACAAGGGAAGTTAAAACTTCACTCTAAATCTAAACCAGATTTTTCTCGGTTTACCAAATCAAATCCTTCCACTTCTAAAGACAAGAATCAGGGATCCACCAACGCTATCGTATTAAAAACACCACGAGCCAATACCACTTCTAATCAAACACCACGAAGAGACTCCTCATCTTCTCGAAAAGGGACCTCATCATCTTGATCTTTCACTTCATTGGGGGAATCATATGCTTCTATCCTGGAAAAAATGTTGGAAGTCCACATGATCGAACTTCCCCCCATTAGGAATATTGATGAAAGCCAAGAACGTCCATTCTGGTATAGGGAAAATGACTTCTGTCATTATCATAGAACCAAAGGTCATGACATTGAACGATGTCAGACCTTCAAAAATCTTGTCCAGAAATTCATTGATAAAGGCGAGCTCATTCTGGATAACCCAAATGCTCCCCCAAATCAAGCACTGGATGTCTTTAAACAACCTTTTCCCAATCATTCCCCGAACCATGATGCTTCAGAGTCTCAAAAACCAAACACTCATACTATCAGCTTCATCTCTACTGAAGAATCTTCTTCTAAAACTAAGCCATCTGCAAACACATCGACCGAATCAGAGCCTCCTTCCGCTTCGTTAATCGCTGGGATTCCACCATCTTCAGATAGCCCGTCTTTGAATATTCCAACATTGTTAGATACGGATTCACCTCCCTCTGCTTCTTTGTCTGATCTTCCGTCCATACCCGAGACAGTGTCATCCTCACCTGTCTCATCGTCAGACATTCTTTCAATGCTCGAGGAAATTACATCCCTTCGAGTTTCCACCGTGGACACATCTACTTCTGTTTCTCCCATTTTTGCTGCGACTATGCCCTTGGTGAACGTACCTATAGTTGTCCCGACTTCGACGGAAGCGTCTTCAATTTTGACTCTTCCTGTTTCCTTTCCTACAGTAGTTTCACCCATAATTACTGCACCAGAAGTAGTTCCCTCGCAAGGAACTGCTTCTTCATCACTCACTTCTTCCATCACTGCTACTTTTCCTATTAAGGGGAAATCTAAAGAAGTAGCACCAACACCTATACGCTCGGTTCCTGAACTTAGACCGAGACAACCGAAATCTAACGTTGCGCCATCAGTACCTCCCCATTTGCTTCCCCCGAAAAGGTTACAATCACCTTATGCGGTTGAAGTTGTCACCATCCCTGAAAAAGGAAAGCCCATATTTCGAACCATCAAGACTCTTGGTGCTTTCCCACAAAAATCTCTCTCTACGCCTCATAAAAGATTGGATTTGTCCGCTGAGAAGGCGTCTTCTTCTACAAACTTATCAAAACCATCATCTTCTTCTACAACACATTCTTCACCAGCACCTCGAAAAGTGGACTTACCTACTAAAAAGACGTCACCTCTTTTATCAGAATCATCATCTTCGTTACCAAAAGCCAGGGCACCCTATGTTCCTCCGATTATACCTACTTTGGAAGCTTCTCCCTCATCTAAATCGACATCATCTAAATCATCATTAGTTTCGACCAAGCAGCCTCCCTTATCTCTGAAGACCACAACACTTGTCACATCTCCATCATCTTCAAAATCTATTTTAGGGGCTCCCCCTCCACCGAAATCAATCATGTCTCACTTACTTCCATCTCAAGTGCCCAAGGCTGCTCCTCCAGATGTCCAAAAAAATAAGATGATCCCTAAAAAGACTGTCAAACCTAACATGCAGGTTCTTTTACCTCGGCAGTCTGTTAAAGTAAAAGAGGTGCCTTCATCATCTCTGTCCTCATCTTCGTCTACCGGGTTCTATACCGAAATCCTTCGCCAACTTATCCAATCTTCATCCATATCTCTTCCTCTGATTAAACCCTATAACCCTAAAGGAGTTAAACCTACTTGGTTTAACTCTGATTTGATTTGTGCTTACCACCGTACCCCGGGTCATGATACTGAGGGATGTAAAGCTCTTCGATCTGTTGTCAACAGCCTTTTGGAAGAAAGTGATCTTTTGCTGGAGGAGGAGAAACAAGTATCTCCTGTCATCTTAGCTCCATCTGAGCCCCAACGATCTACTCAGACCTCTACTTCTAGTGATTCCACTCCAAATGATCTTCCACCTTCTCAAATCGACACAATTCATATCGCCACGAGAACCCAACAGTATGATAATCCATCCTCATCTACAACATCTCGACCACGGGTTGTCATTTCTGCAGCCCCCGAAGGAGTTCCTCCTTCCTCATTAGCCCCGAGACCTCGGGTCTCTATTCGTGCTGCACCTCGGGCTCAAATTCCCATGACAGTTGAGGAGAGTGTTATGAAACAACTCACCTAGGCTCCGGTCAAAATGTCCCTTTTTGACCTCATTCAATCCTCTCCGCAACATCGCCAGGCTCTGATTGATAATCTGCGTCGCATCGCAGTGAATTCAGATGAGCCCCAGCCTTTCGAGATGGTTGTTGGATTGAATAGACCATCAACCGCCATTTCTTTTGAAGATTCAGAAATTCCTTCCCTTTCTTCCGAGGATTTGGAGGCTCCCCTCTTTATCACAGTCCAAATCGACAACACTACATTAAAACGCATTATGATCGACAGTGGTGCTGCACTCAACGTCATCTCCTCGCACACATTCGAGCAACTTAAGTTACCAAAGAATGTAGTGTCACCCCCGCCTTTCGCTCTTCGATCATTTAACGATCAGCTAGCAGTTACTTTAGGAACTGTGGTCCTACCCATTCGAGTAGGTAAGAAGTTGCTTCACAAACTCTTTTACATTGTTGAAGGGAAATTCCACTATAATATGATCCTCGGACGCTCCTGGATTCGTGCAATGCATTGTGTCCCATCCACCCTCCATCGATGCTTAAAATATCAATATGAGGGCAAAATCTATACTCATCTAGGAGATCCTTTTCCTTCCGCACAATGCGACATGACCACAGGGTCTGCCCCTCTAAAGGAAAATGCCTATTCTCCTGACGGGCCTCATCTTCTTCCATACCTGCAACCAAACTACCGGATGTACAAAATTTAGAAGAGACATTACAACGTTTCTCACTAGGAGAGCTTCCTCTCCTTTCTTTTGACACCCATCTCAAACCTAGTGAGTATGGTAGACCAGACAAACAACCTGAATATCAGCCAGGTCTTGGTCGCATCGTCACCATTGGTCTGCCCAATCAACAGACTAATTTCATTTACGGTGGTCTTGATACACCTCACTATCACCCTGGATTCTCCTCCTAGGACCAAACCTTATCTAACAGGGTTCGATTGTCTACAGAATCCCACGTTTGCAAAAACTTATTTATATCGATGCGCGTGGAAGGGATTTGGCTTGGGTAAATATGAACAAGGTGTGCATGACCTCGCGTCCATTCCAACTCTCAAGCCACATCAAAAATTTGGTTTAGGATTTAAACCTCTTCCAAAAGCCACCGTCACTGGTCTCGATGAGCCTCTTCCTATTGAGGAACCATCTTCTCCCGCTAAGTCAGAAGCATCACTCGATGTGGACGACGCCATTTCCATCCCGTCTAACTTTTTTTTTTAATCAATACCATTTCCTTAGGGCCACTAGACTATAAGACTAATGACAGGTCCACTTCCATACCGTTAATTTTCCCTGAAATAGTTGGAGATGACTCTCCTACTATCAACGCTATCCACTGTGCGGATGATGATTTTGTCCTCACCTATCTGGGGAGAGGATTCCTATCTTCCTAAAACCATTCCTTCTGACACGTCTACGCTTCTCAACGAAGCCACTGTCGACCTTAATATAGGGACTTCTAAAGACCCTCGCATCATTAAGGTCGGCCAATCCCTTAATCCACAGGAGTTAGGAGACTTTACCACTTTTCTTTCCAACCATCGTCAAGCTTTTGCTTGGGCATATGAGGATATGCCAGGACTCGATCCCGATATTGTGGTCCACAATATCGTTACTCTTCCCGACATCAAACCAGTTAAACAAAAATTGCGTAAAATGCACCCTAGAGTAGCCCTTCTTGTTAAAGAAGAATTGCAACGCTTGCTCGGCTAACTTCATCCAACCCATCGATTATCCATAATGGGTTTCCAATGTAGTACCAGTAACTAAAGCTACTGGGAAAATTCGAATTTGTACCGACTTTCGGGATCTTAATCTTGCTTGTCCAAAAGATGATTTCCCTCTACCTAATATCGACCAACTCATGGATTTAACTATGGGTCATGAGATGCTTTCTCTTATGGATGGTTTCTCTGGGTATAATCAAATTCTCATCACACCAGAAGACCAACATAAGACTTCTTTCATAACTCCTTGGGGGACCTTTTGTTATCGTGTCATGCCTTTTGGTCTTAAGAACGCAGGAGCAACCTATCAGCGAGCAATGACCTACATCTTCCATGATCTCTTACACAAAACTGTGGAAGATTACGTTGACGATCTCCTCGGTAAATCCAAACGTCGTCAGGATCATCTTTTCATTCTTGCACCTCTCTTTGAGAGGCTTATTCACTTTTGTCTTCGTCTAAATCCATCTAAGTGCGTGTTTGGCGTTCTCACTGGTAAACTTTTAGGTTTTATCATTTCCATTAGGGGTATTGAAGTAGACCCCGCAAAAATAAAAGCTATCCTTGAGATGCCTCCCCCTTCTAACTTAAAGCAACTCCGCAGTCTCCAAGGACGTCTTCAATCAGTGCGTCGTTTTATCTCACAATTGTCAGACCGTTGTCAACCTTTTCATCATCTCCTCCGTAAGAATGTTCATTTTGAATGGGATGAACATTGCCAAAAGGCCTTCGATGATCTCAAAGCTTATCTTCTTTCTCCACCTGTGCTTACACCTCCACGCGAGGGGGAGCCTTTCTATCTTTATATCTCTGTGACTGACCATGCTCTGGGAGCCATGATCTCGCATCGGGACGCTTGCGGTAAAGAACAAGCTATCTATTACATCAGTCGCACCCTCCATGAGTATGAAACACGTTATTCAAGCTGAAAAGTTGTGTTGTGCTCTCTTCTTCACAACTTCTAAGCTTCGTCATTACCTCCTTAATCACAAAACTTACATTGTCACAAGTGTCAATCCACTCAAGACAATTCATGCGAAGCCTTATCACAATGATCGTATCACTCGTTGGCTCATGCTTATGACAGAATTTGATCTCGAGTTTATCCCGCAAAATTCTATCAAGGGTCAGGTCATTGCAGATCAATTAGCTGATGCTCCTCTTCCGGACACTCAAGTCCCCTTGCTTGATTCCCTGATGAATATATCCAACAAATTGATTTTGGTCTATCTCCATTTAAAATAAAGCTCTTCTTTGATGGATCCAAATGCCAGCAAGGGGGAGGTGCAGGTTTCGTGATGATTCCTCCTTGGGTACGCCTATCCTGGGCCAGCACACAAATTGAACTTTGAGTGCACCAATAATATGGCTGAATATGAAGCTCTTGTCTTGGGTCTTCAAAATGCCATTAATCTCGGTGCTCGTCATATTGACATCTTTGGTGATTCTGAACTCATCGTTAATCAAGTCACGGGTGTCTATCAATGTAGGAATGATATCCTTCAAAAATATCGTGATATCGTTCTCATTCAACTCCAATCTTTCGATAAATTCACTATCCAAGCTATTCCTCGCACTGCGAATCGATTCACAGATACAATGGCTTCGTTAGCCTCACTTATCCCACCTTTTATCGAGGACTCGTGACTTTATGTGGTTGTGCAATGATTAGATCAACCATCTCATCTTAGGCAATTAACTTCAATCCATGCTTTGTCACAACCCATACTCAGGATGAGTGGTATCAACAGATCGTTGATTATCTATCTCATTCGGTGCTTCCTCCAGATCTGACTTCCAATGGTAGAAGATCTTTTATCCTACGCGCTAATCGCTATACTATTCTAGGCGGGATCCTCTACAAACGCGGCTTTGATGGTATTTTGCTTCGGTGCCTCAAAACCCTTGAATCATCTAAAGCTATCCAGGAGGTCCATGACGGTATCTGTGGTGGACATTTTAGTGGCTTGGCCGTAGCTAAATGCATCTTACGTTTGGGATATTATTGGCCTTCTCTTAATCGAGATTGTTGTGAATACACTAAGAAATGCGTCAAGTGTCAACAACATTCCAATCTCACACACATCCCTAGTCAAGCTTTACAACCTACAGCGGATTTGTGGCCTTTTTCACAATGGGGTCTTGATCTCATTGGTCTCATCAATCCCCGTTCTTCACAGTGTCATCATTCTATCATTACTGCCACTGAATACTTTACTAAGTGGGTGGAAGCTATCCCTCTTTCTTCAACAAAAGCTAAACCCATAGTTGATTTTGTCTATCAACACATCATTTGTCGCTTTGGTGTTCCACACAAACTCATCACAGATAACGGTAAGTCTTTCAAGAACGTTGATTTGTAGAACCTCTGCAACGCTTTCAATATCAAACTCATCTTTTCTTCTCCATACTATCCTCAAGCTAATGGTCAGGCCGAAGCTTCTAATAAAACTTTGCATAATATCCTCACAAAGGTAACTAGTCGAGCTGGTAGGGATTGGCATTTACATATCCCTTTTGCTCTCTGGGCTTATCGGACTAGCATTCGTACTCCTACTGGTGCTACTCCCTTCTCTCTCGTCTATGGGTCTGAGGCTATTCTTCCTTTGGAAGTCCAAATCCCATCTCTCCGTGTTTCTCTCGGAGAATTTGTCTCGATGAGGACTATCGTCCAAATCATCTAAAGACAACTTGAATTATTAGATGAGTGGTGTCTCAACGCTCTTGAACATCATCAAGTCTATCTTGAGCGTGTCAAACGTGCTTATAACAAGTACTTGCAACACCGTGACTTCAAAATTGGTGATCTTGTTCTTAAAGAAAATCAAAATGTCACTACACTCGAAAGGAGTCAGCGTGGTAAGTTTGCTCCCAATTGGATGGGTCCATATGTTATCACTCATAAATATGGGTCCGGGGCTTATCGTCTATCTTCCATGGATGGTATTCCTGAAGTGGAACGTCTTAATGCCTTGCATCTACGGCCCTTCTACTATTAAAATCTATCTTACACAAATCTAGTCGCAAGATAGATCTTTCATCCGTCTAATAACCAGTCATATACTTTCATGGTGATTCGAAATTATGTGGTTCTCCGCCTATTGTCTTTTTTACCTTAAATATGAGTATCGCGGCTCTACTCATAGCATTTTTCTTCTGGATATGTTTCTCCTCATGGTAGGAACACCTTAATCACCGTTTCATTTGTCCCAAGTGCTTATCTTAATCGGATCTACTCGGGGCATGAGTGCGTGCTCTTTATACATTTTCTTCCCCTCTATCTGATCTATCTAGGTCTAAACTCAGCTTCTTCCAAAAGCTTTTCAAAAAAAAAAGAAAAAGATGCTATCCAAAAAAGATAGACTGATCCCTTGAAGGACAACTATCCATACAATCAAATGAATCAAAAAATATAGACCATGCCCTCGAAGGATGGCTATCATTAAAATTCAAAATACGTGCCGCTCCCCCTAAAGGACGGTTGTTTCTCAAAGGAATACTCAAGGCTTCTTGCATTGATCAGCCTTTCAGTCAGTTTATACATTTTTAGCATCACTGAAAGACTTCCCGTATTGATCAGTCTTTCCATATCTAGCAAACTTCCCGCATTGATCAGTTTGCTTTTCTGCCAAAAATCATGAAGCTGAGATATAAGACCTTTTGTCGATCATATGGAGAATCCTATTTTCCCAGTATGAACATGTATTCTGTCCCTTGTAAATTTTGACAAGATACCTACTTACTGCTCCTTCCGTTTCCCTCCTAAATCTGGTTTGCGGCTAGTTAGTGTCAGGCTTATTTTAACCTCATATAGGGCCTTGCATGCATGATCTTTTGGTTTCCTATCCAGATTCTATTTATGGTCGGTTGGGAGTCCAGCTTATCATTTTTTTTCTTATCTGGGTGTATTTCCTTTATTTCTAGTCAAGGTCGTTTTCATTACATCCTTGGCTCTCGCAAAGAGTATTCCCCATTATTATTTGTTATTCATCCAGTTAAATTGACATTTCACATGTTAATTTAATCAAAATTTATCATCTATCTAATTTCATCTTATCTATCAAAGCATGTGTTGTCAACACATGTGGATCTGTCTATCTATTTTCATCAAAATTAAATTAACATCTCAAACATACCGAATCCATCAATCACATCTATCCATCTATCCATCAAAACATCTAAAAATATGTACACCCAAGTTACACTACATCTATCTATATCTATAAATCATCAAAATTAAATCCATACATCAATCACATCTATCCATCTATCCATCAAAACATCTAAAAATATGTACATCCAAGTTACACTACATCTATCTATATCCATTTTTTATCAAAATTAAATCCATACATCAATCACATCTATCCATCTATCCATCAAAATATCTAAAAATATGTACGTCCAAGTTACACTACACCTATCTATATCTATTTTTCATCAAAATTAAATCCACATATCAATCACATCAAATTACATCACGTCTATCTATCCTCTATGTCTATGTTCATCCAATCACATCTATTTATCATCTCTCAGCATATGTCGATATCCATCACAATTACGCTACATCTATCCATGTATATCAAAATTAAAAACAGGAGAACAATCATATGACAAAGGAAATGATGAATCTATATATATACATGAGTGTCTGTACAACAAAAAATGGGTGGCTCTCAATCAAGCCATCTATACAATGCCTTCCAATCGAGGCTACATCACTACACTGATACAAAATACATCAATCCCTATATCGTAAAATCTGATGCGTGGAGGACACTATCTCCTCCACCCTCCTCTGGACCAGGCTGTCTCTCCTGGCCGCCGCCTATCGAGCTAGACGCACCTGCTGCTGGAGGCCTCTGCCCACCTCGGTCTCTCCCGGTGCTCCCTCCCCCTGATGCCCCGCTCGCTGTGGCCGTCGCTGATCTCCTCCTCGCCCGTATGCACGAGGCACATCTGGGGCATGCTGCGCTAGGGCATCCTCGTAGTATCTCACCTCAGCGAGGAGAGACTGATATGTGCTCAAGCTCACGGTACTAGGTGCTCGTAATGGTGCTACGTAATGGTGCTTGTGCTGGTGCTTTGGTGGTGGTGCCCCTCCTATGGTCGTGCCTCAGTGTACTGCACTCGACATGGTACCTGTCTCCCCATATTTGGCCCTGAGGGCCTCCCTATGTCGAAGGTAGCGATCCCTCTGCTGGATCACTGTATCTCGCTCCTGGCGAGCGGTGTCTCTCTCCAAAATCAGGGCATCCCTCTCCTCTGTCAGAGCTCTGATCTCCTCGAGAGCCGCCTGGTGTGTCTGTGTCAGGGTGGCATGCTCTCCCTCTAATCTCTCCAGCACTATAGCCATATCCTCCTCGTCGGCATCTATAGATGCCGGAAGGTGTCGTGGTAGCTCTGTCGCATACCATGCGCAAAGATAACCATCACCTACTCCGGCATCATCATCACTGCTCAGGAGGGTGGGGCCTCTCTCGAATGGATCTGCCAGATCAAAATCGGTAGATCGGTCTCTCTCTTTGTCTCGCTTTATAAGGCTCATAAGTAGTCGGCACTTCTGCATGTACTAGGCCGAACTGTCTCAATACCCGCATAAACGGGATGCGCTCCCACATGTCAGGCCTGCGACCCCTAACCACCCTGCTCCGTCTCAATGCCACCAAGTGAGCATCCTGACCGGCCCATGTCGGAAATACCCGATATGGTCTCCAGATGACTGCCTTCCCGGTGTCGGCGTCTGAAACGCTCGGTATACCAATCTGCAGATCTACCTGTATCTCCCGAGGCCATATCGGCCCGCCATCGCCGGAATCCGTAATCAATAGCTCCCACTGCTGCTGGCATCCAAGGAAGCCCGGATGGCCTGATCACTGCTATATGCTCATATGCCTAGCAATGGAGCACAAAACTAACATCGATACCTGTCCTCCGGCCAGTGGTATACATCCATAACTCATGATATATCTGAGCTATCAAAGCATCAGCAAAAGCAAACACCTGTCTGAACTGCAGGATGTCGCAAACGCAATCTAATAATAACAGTGGGAATCTCCCACCTCCTGAATCTGCAGAGCAAAATAGGATATCGCCATCTGAATCAAAACTATCCGTCTGCTCCAGGACTATCCTGTCTATACTGCGAGGCTATCCGCACTGCCCCGAGACACTATCTCTGAATCATCTGCCCTATCTCCATACAATCGAACTAGGGCCCTCTGCTGCTGCTCTCGTGGTGTAATCTCTATCGGGTCCCCAGTGATCGGCAGTCTCAAAATCCTATATATATCCTCATGGGTGATGGTCATCTCACCCGTCCTGAACCAAAAAGTGCACGTCTGGCTATCCCATCGTCGCACTAGTGCTCGCATCAACTCTACATCTCGCGGCACTCGTCTGTAGTACCTAAAGCCCCCGAGCCCGGCTAACTCTAAATGCCACCAATCTGCATCAGTCACGTCAGGGAGAATGGTCTCCAGTAGCTCGGGAATCGCATCCCTCATGTGTAGTACCTCTCGTGCCTGCATCCATGACATCAAGAGCAATATTAGCCTCATATTTACCCAAATCCGAACATCCAAAACAATTTTTTTAATCTATTCACAAGTCTATATAATCGGCGTCGATTAAATACAATCGGCGTCGTTTATTTTTAGTCGACGCCGATTAATGTCAATCGGCGCCGCTTACATCACATCGGCGTCGATTCTACCAATCGGCGCCGATTGCTAGGCCGGATGTAAAACACACCCTGGCCTCCCACCAAACAAAACCCAAAAAAAAAAAAAATATAAAATAATAAAATAAGTACCACGGGTTCAAGAAGAACCACTTACCCCAGGTCGTGTCCTCCTCCGCTTCTGACCGCTTCCAGAGGCTTCCATGATGCTCAAATCCAATTTTTGACTCTCTCTGAATCAATCGTCACGGTGTAAATAAATCGTTCACGTTTTCCGTTCACATATTTATATGTGCTTTGTGAACGGTCGGCACCGATTTTTTGGTCGGCGCCGTTTATTTAGGTCGACGCCGATTATTGTGATCGCCGATTTTCCATCTCTTTGCCATAGTGTTGATGCTTGGCTTATTTATCTGGTCATTATTGTGCAGCTTTGAATGTTGCCTTTTGGCACATATTTTCGATATCACCGTCCATTTCGAGTTTGTTCCCTTTGCGTGGGGCACTCGTACTTTTTGGCAACTTAGAGTTAACGGGTCTGTAGGCACTAACGTCGTCTACTTTGCAGACCATCTGGTTATCCCTACCAATGTGTCTCTCTTTAGATGCTGACTATTTTGCAGCCCTCCTTACACTCATGGGTCTGTAGGTACTAACGTCGTCTCATGAGGAGACCGTCTAGTCTGCCCTACCAATATGAGTTCCTTAGGTGGCTACCTCTTTATTCATGTTTGTGCATCATCAATGATCAGATCTACTCCAGACATCCAGCTGGGGCATCCCGTGTTTTCATCTACCTTTTTCAAACTTGGGATCGTTTGTTCTATCACCCATCCCATCCCTAGTTTGAGGGGGATCGCATCATCACTTTTTCTTCCTTTCTTCCACCTCCTTGTTTTTGTCTCACAACCTTGCTTATCGCAAGTTACTTGACAAAAAGGGGCAAAATGTAGACACCTAAAATTGATTATCCAATTTGGTGTCCCTCGTGCGCGTTTGCTCTCTCAGGTAACCTGGGGCACGTTTATATCACCACTATCCCCTTGGGATATTATTCGATTTGTGATTTAAACACCTATCCTAAGTTTAATTCACCCCATTATGTTTTACCCGTGAGTAATTAAATATTAACTATTTAATTACACCTTTTCACATGTATCCTAACCACTTATCTACCCCATATCTATCCTATCCATGTATCCCCCCTATTTCTCCTCCTCCCAAAGCGGGATATTTCCCGTATTTGAGGTGGAGGGATCACTCTTATCTTTCCAGAAATCGCTCATTTTGGCCGTCTCGGGAGTCTGTTCCGTGATCGGCGCCAACCGGTACTCGGTCGACGCCGATTTTTCTAGAGCGGCGCCGATTATAAATAGAGGCCCATAACTCGGTTCCGGAGGACGCAAAGACACGTAAAGAGACGCTGGGACACAAATACATATCGTGAAAGAGAGAGAACGAGAGATCTTTGCGCATCTAGTGTGAACATTATCTATCAAATGAGAGCGGATCTTGTCCAAATCAATCCCTGAGAGGAGCACTGCACTTTCTGCTTCTTAACATCGCACGTCTCCATTGATTTTCTCGGTGATTCGTTCCTGCACCCAAGACAGTGCGAGTCTTGCCAAGATCTCTCCTGCTTCTGCAGATCCAAAGAGACGTTGACGATTTGGCCTTCGCTTTCCGATTTCCAAATCTTCTTGCACTTTGTCTCGGATCGACACCAATCTATATCAGTCGACGCCGATTTACATAAGTCGACGCCGATTTTAACCAGTCGACGCCGATTCTACATAATCGACGCGATCATCCTGCGCAGACAGTAAAAAGACACAGTAACACAAATCCAAACTTTGTTTTCACAGCCTCCTGTTTTCTTGCTTTACTTTCACTCTGTTTTAGATTATGTTTATTACTTTGATCAGAAAATCTAGTCTTGTACGTACATCTTTTATCATGTATACTTTTTTACTTAATTGAAAACGTGGGGTGACATCCGCCGAGGAGCTTATCGCTTCCTGACCCGCTTCTCGGGCAATCCACCTAAATATCTTTTAATGTGGTCTTTTTCTCGTCAAGCCTCGATGTCTCGCAGTTACTTGGATCTACCGTGCGAAATTGCTCGTGTGCGCCGCCTTATCTACATCGGCTTCCTTATCCATCTACATCTTCGAGATCTTGTCCATCGTATCGATTTCATTGGATTTTTTAGGGTTTTTGTGTTTAGTTTGGTGCATTAACTTGGACAGTAACAAGTGTGAAATTCTTGATCTATTCACGCGCGCTCAAGCTCACTTGAGTACAATTCCTTGGTTGCAGTTTCCCCTTGGTGCCCCTTATTTTCCTCAAGCACCCTTGCGTGCTTTATGTTCTCTCCTTCCACCTTCCTTTCCTCTTTGTTCCACTCCTCTCGCGCCCACCTTCTACCCATTTGCTTTCTTCCTAAGCATCTTCTTCACCCCACACATACTTTTCACACTTGCTTGATTGCTAAGTCTCTCGGCCCTCTTGCGCACCGCACCCATTTATTTGTAATGGTTGTGCCTTGACCATGCATTCTCTGCTCACCAATTTTCCTTATTTCCCCACATGCATCACGCAGCATCCCTCTGGTTTCTTCCTCTGGTTTCTTCCTCGCACCTTCCTTCATGCCCTTCTATGTCGAGGTCATCTTCGACATGCTTGAGTGCCATGGACAACCCGATCAAAGCACGCCAACAAGGCACTGAATCCTTGTAACAAATAAATAATTGACACGTGGAAGAAATGATAAATATTTGCCGCTTGGCCATCATTTCATCCAATCCACATGCCACATGTTTTGCATGTGCCTACGACTCGACATCTTCTCGACAGTCATATCTTTTTTGCTACATATCTCATATCGATGCGTGCCTAGACTTTTCAAAGAGTTCTAACATCACCACAAGATCTTTAGAAATTCAAATTCAAATTATTGATGGATCTAATAGGTGAGAAATGGTAAAACGTCTTTTTGAGCATTGATGAGTAGATCTGATTGCTCCAACCACCCAATTTGATATGATCTGTCCTCCTTCCTCATCCAACATGCAAAATAGACTGAGGAAGTGCATTCGATAGATTCTTAGGTGGATTTGTAGGCATTGAATGCTTCTTGTTGGTGGTTGCATTTCAAATTCAAGTTTTCCTCCTTTTCTCCTTCTACAGATTCATCTATAAATGTAAGAGTTGGGCTCATTATTAACGTTAGACACTCTGGATCCTTACACATTTTGCTAAGGACTTCATATTTTCTATATTTTGAGTTGCAGACCTCTAGATCTGGCTCTTGCATGTGGATATCGGCCTCCTTCACTTCATCAGAATAACTCTCAGCATTTTCGAAGTAATAGAAACATCGTTTTGTGACTATTCTTTATCCTAATGTGTTTGCATTCCTTCTTCTTGCCTTTTCTTTTGTGTTATGTGTTGGTGTGCCATTTCACATCCCTTGCAGTTCCTTATTTAGTTGTATTCCATGAGAACGATTTGGTAAATACATGTTTAGTCAGTGTTACTTGTGTCTAGCCTCCTTTAATGCATTTCTTTTCATTCCCACTCAAAAGATAGTGTTTATCCCTTTTTTTCTAATGCTATCACCTTCTAGTGTAGGTTTCCTTTCATGTTATCCTTCTATCCCTATTCCTTGGCATTATTAACTTAGTTTTCCTTTTCAACTAGGAGTAGCAAGATGCAGTAGTAATAGCAATAAATAGAGGAACCGGTCTTCTCCAGAGATCCGTCCCAAGCGCACAAGGTCCCACAACTTGGGGATGGTTTCATTGTCATCTCAAATAGCTCGATCCTTCCAGATCTCGAGATGTGGGTGCAAGTTTGAAGACCAACAAGGCCTTCCCACACCAAATTCTATGTTAATGGTTCGAAAACATATGCCACAACATCAAGTTATCCTCATGAGATCATTGCACCTAAGAAGTTCCACCTTTCCTTCATCTCCAAATTTTCTTTAAGAAGGAATTCTGATATCACTTGAGCCAGAGAAATTTCTACCTATCCCGAGAACAAAATTCATGTCATTCCCAAGGAAGACATATGCCAATATTTTTCACTTACCATGAGTTATCCTCATGGGAATCCCCCTCTTTCCACTCTCCATCACTTACCATTCATCTCTCTCCACCTATTCATTCTTCCCATCATCCTTCTCACATACCACTGCAAACATTTTCACCTTCTTCTTCCTCTCCCCATCCTTCTTTCTCTTGGATCTCATCGTTTTGATACAGTAACAAAGATCCTAAAATCAAGCAAGATAGTAAAGAAAGTAAAGTCTACTTCAAGGTTAGTAACTAATGTTTTGGAGCACAATTTGTAGAAGTGGCATAACCCCATGTTGAAAGGCTTGAGGCAAAAATGACTCTAGTTGATTATGAGCTAAGTAAAATCCATTTTGGAGAAGCTACTCATCAAGGTGATGTGCACAACTTGAGAGAATCAGTTCCAAGGATGATTGAAAGAGTGAAGAAAGGAAAGCAAAGGGTAAGTCCATGAAAATAGGGGACCAAAAAGGGGTCTTAAGTGGACACTTTTTTTGAAAAATAAGAAACATTAACTTGTACGAGTTATTTGAGATAGTTACACTAAAAATTTGAAGATGTTGTAAGAACATGAATTATAGCATTTCAAGTCTAGTTTCTAAACTATTATTTTTTTAAATGGTTAAGTGTAAGCGGGTTAACGAGCTAAAATTCCAATAGGTGCTCTTGATTTTGTAAAAAAAAAACATAGTAGACAGTCATTCGTGCCCCCATTTTTAAGCACTATTTAGTATTTTTGAAAACCCTTTGGTAGAAATATAGATAGAATCATCTAGTTTGGGATAGATTTTTTTAAGTATTTTTAGTGAGTATTTATTTTTATGATTTTCCAAGTACAAATATTTTGAAATTTGAAAAATAATGGATAGCCGATTGTGCCCCTCCTAACTACCTCAAAAATATTGAAAATTAGATTTTTAATATGTATAGAATTAGTCCTAGTTTGGGACTATAATTTTTATTCAATTTGGATGAGTGAAACAAAATATACATGATGAAATATAGACGTGTATAAATACAAAAATAGAGCTATAAAAATACATAGTTAGAAAATAATAAGGATGGAAACCTTATACTAGTCAGAAAATTTGAAAAATCATATATTTAGAAAGAAGAAAGTTTCTTTGACCTTGTAGTCATATTTTTTATAAATTTTTTATCCTTTTTGTGGGATTTATTATGGCGGAAGACACATTTTATGATTTTATGTCAAAAACATGTTGTTTGTTGTGTTTTAGCAGGTCCATGCCTCGGGCTTGGGGTTCCAAATGAGATCCAAGCCAAGAGATTTGACTTGGGATTTGGAAAAAGGAAATGTGTACGTGTTTCCTTTTTTTATATTCCCTGCCCTCCAATGTCCTTTTCTACCACTTTCACAAGATTCATGTCCCCACTATGTCTACTCTACACATTCCTGCACAAAATTTTAGTAGTTAAAGTTGTCCCCTACCCCACTATATATATTTTACTAATCATGGGGATAAAAATGATGTAAGGACAAGAAGAAGGTCAAGAAAAAGACACCAGAGCAATTAGAAGTGATTAGAATAAAGAAAGTAAAATAGATGTAAAAACTTCATGGAGGGCAAGGTACATCTACTATCTCAAATGCACTGATGTTGTAGAAAATGATGATGAAATACATAATGAAAATGAGGAGAATAATTATTTTGCAATGAGTATTGATAATGAATTGAATGATAATGTTGTTATGGATAAAGAATTTGATATGAATAATAATATTGAACCTTTACCTGAGAATCCAAATGTTAATCCTAAAATTTGCATGGAAACACCAAATGAGGAAAATAACCTTGCTAATGAATCTTTACCTCTAAGAACACCTCCTTCCATTTTTCATAGAAAACCCATTCACTTAATTGAAATTGATGAAAACATTATAAAACCAATGCCTAACAAAATGTTTGAAAGAAATGCTATGGGAATTTGGGATAACTACTTTGAGAAATTAAATGATACACAAAGATGTCAATTGTTTGTTACGTTGATGAAATTAACTAAGATGAAACCTATAATGAAGACACTAAGGCTAAGAACATCTAATATTGATGATCAAAATGTGGAAATTATTGAAAATATACATAAAGCATACCATATTGTAGGTTTCAAAAATGCACCAAAGATAGTAATGCTACATGGTGTGCACTTACTAATTGTATAGTAAGTGATAAAACAATGAAAAACACTTAATTAGAAAATTAAGTAGAGCTTTGAAGGTAAATAGAAAAACACTAATGAAATTAATAGGGAGTTACAAAAGTCTTGAGTCACCTAATAACAATGACTACTAGATATTCTCCAAGAGACTCCCATGGAAAGACAAGGATACATTTGATATTCTAAAAGAATTACTTGTAAAGTTTTGGAATGAAAACACAAAGACCACACCAAATAGAAGAGACACAATACAAAAAGAATAGGTTCTGAATCATGAAGCGCATGCGAGAACATTTCTTGGATATGACTCAAACACAATTCTTTTCTAAGTTTAAGAATAAAAATCTAGAAATTAACATTAGCCAATTTTTTTTTACTCGAACAAACCCTTTTAAGTGAAAATCAATCACTCACGTACCACTTGTTGTTGTAGGCATCATGTCACATTTTCAATGCACTGTGCTGCTTTTTGTCAAGTACGTTGTGTTTTGCATATTGACATCATGTTGCAGGAGTGTGGATTAAATGCCCCACAAAAATCTGTAAGGGAATTTATTCCTACCATATTTTGTAAAAGATCAATTGGATATTTTTATAACAAAACATGTTTAGATGGAACGTGCAACTTATGTGGTAGCTTGCCGAAATTGAAAATTTGTATCCATGAGGAGAGTACACATGCAATAGGAAAAGAATTAGTTGGTTTCAACAAATATAAATATGTGGCATATTGATTAAACTAAAATGGAATAATGGAGACCTAATTTAGTTTAATCTAATTCTATGCAAAACAATAAATAACAACTAAATAAATAAAGGAAATGACACAAACAACTAAGTAAATGATATATGAAACCTAGATGTGCAAAAAGGGTTAGAGAAGCCTTAGCTATTTCCCAAATGAGACGGACCATGTCGCAACAAAACCCAAGTGAACATAATGCGAAACGACCACACAGGAGCTCCAAAAATGCATTTCCGAGTTGATTGAGAATATTGGGGTGCCTAGAAAGGGATGGGGGAGCCCGGGGTGCCTTGGTCTCAAATTTGGGTGCCTTAGTCTGCAGAAAGGACCAGGAACCTCCCCGAGGTGTCATTGAGTGATCGTCTACCTTTTCTTCCTGTCATGTGAGTGTCACTGACCGCACCGGATGTCGCCATTGTAAATCGAGATGAAAAAGAGACCTCTAAAACCACAAGGTAAGCATCAAAACCCTAAAAAAATAAAGATGCATATGAAGGGGCTCGGATTGTCCTCGGTGACAATAATGGTGGACTTACTTACAGAGTGTTGCACTACATTTCAAACCTAAATGTAGTTTTAGGTGTGTATTTGTGTGAAAATCTTGCCCTAGGTGTTCTTGTGTCGGTGAAGTAGTGAGTAATAACTAGATGTAGAAATGTAAATAGATGGTGGATGGAATAGAATAAACTCCCCTCTTATGAAGTGTGATGTAGATGAACCAACCTTGTCCCTTGTGATAGAGATATGTAATGTCCCCTTTTCTATGCCTAAGGCTAAAGGACGAGTCGAGTCCAAGCCATGGTCATATCCAAGGGGTGGGGGGGACGCTGGGGGCTACTCAGAAGGGGCCGCATGGTATTATTAGTCATGTTTGGCGTTTAGGGGTCACTTTGGACCTTGGTGACTTAAAATGGGAAAAAGTAACTTTAGTTACTTTTATTTTATTGACCCCTTAGTGGAATGAAACACGATTTGGTTTGTTGGGGCTCTTTTGCCTTGGAAAGTATATAAGGAGTCGAGGGAGAAAGAGAAGACACTTTTTCACACATACTCTTAGCCTCTTCTCGTGTAATCACTGATGTTGCGTTTTATACCTTGTGGAGTCAAATCCCACAGGGACCCTAGCTTTGGTGGTGAGAGACCCATCCCTAAATAGCAAGGCATTCTTCGGTAGTGAGAGATCTACCCTAATCTATCATCTTGGAGCCGCTTTCTGGGCCATGCTACAGAGATATTTCCAGAGGGTCAGAGGAAGGGTTTCGAGGATTTTTGGGGGCTTTCAGGGAAGATAATCAGAGGGGCTCTAGATCTGACTCACGACAGCCATCTAAGCTAGGCGTAGCAGCACGTGGAATGTGTCTCCCTCATTTCCCGACTCCATTCCTAGTGAGATGACTTGCAACCTCTATTTGGGAGTTTTTCTAGTCGGTCGTTTCAGATCTACAGGTGGCAGTACTATTTCCTATATCTATTTTTGTTATTTCCAAAGACCCTTATTTTGCTCTTGTATGTAGAGGGTCATGGACCTCTGAAGTTGTCCAGCCATCTAGGGCATTCTGTAATCTTTTGGCAACAAAATTTGAATTACGTAAAATTCCCAAAAATGTTTCATTACGTCCTCTATAATAATATCAAGCTCCTTTAATTTTTCAGTGATTCGAGTAGATATCTTGGAAGATATTGATTTTATTTAGTTGTCCTCACTATAAAAATTTGCATAAATCAATATTTTATTTGGCTACAAGTTTTCAATATTTTGTGCATTTTTAAGTAGTATCCCACTAGGGATATTTCGGTGGTATCGAGTCATTGTTCCTCTACTCGTGTTGGTTAAATATGGCAGTTTGGAAATATCTCAAAGGGGGTTTTATGAAGGAAATGTTCACCAACATGGTGAAACAACAGGAAGCCACTAACCTTTATTTGAGTCAACTCACTCATAATTTGAATCAAAGCAAATATAGGGACAATAAGGAACATGGTGAGAACAGTGATAAAGGGCGGCCAATAGAGGTGATTGATGAGGATTCTTGTTAGAGGAAGTACCAATCTTTGAGTAGGGGTTTCAGAGATAATATGCCATTTCCAGATTATTGCATGATGAAGATTGGTAGCAAGCCCAAACGAGGTCATCATATGCCGGTACCTAAATCACAAAAGAACTCGTTTGTAGAAGAAGCTTCTAAACAAAAGGGTATGATTTCCATTGAGCAAAATAATTGCATTAGGGAAAATTTGCTTGTTAGAGAAATTATTCCATCTCAGGAGAAGAAACTTGTTTGTGCAAGTAAGGAGGATGTAATGGAAACTCTTAAAAAGTGTGAGGAAGGGAATAACAGAGCTAGAGCTGCTAGGTTGATAGTGACTCAAGCAAGACAACACATACAAGAGTTCAAGGAAATAATGAGGGCCATTGATGCAAGAAAGACTACACCCTCGAAAGAAGACTCTATGGAGTAACTGGCACATGAGAGGAGCCTCACATGGACACTGGTGTAAAATTGCAGCCTGCTGTAATTTCCAAACCAACAACTTTTGATTAGCTTTCAAATACTTTCAATAGGCACTCAGGAAACAATGTTGGGGGAATCTCAACATATGTCTATCTTGAACACACGGAGGACATTGATGGCCTTGAAAGGCACTCAGGAAACAATGTTGGGGGCAACTCAACATATGTCTATCTTGAACACACGGAGGACATTGATGGCATTGAAAGGTATGAACAAACATGGTTGGTTGGTTACAAAACTGAAAAATATATTTCAATCCAAAAGGTACCTATCAATCCTCCAAAGAATAAGTCATTATCATATGGGATGGATTTACCAAGCATTAATGAACATAAAATTGTGAAAGGTGTTGATTCTTGTTCCACTGATTCTCCATCTAAAATCATGAATCACAATAGGGATGGTGCTATTTTGGAGGTTTCTAAAGCAACGATAGAAGGTGAACCTTTTGATAATCTTATTTATGAGGAGATACAAGAGAAGCAAAGATGGCAGACCTTACATGATACAAGGGCTCAGGGGCATTATAAGCTATGGGATCTTGGTAATATGTGGTAGTTATCCAAAACTATCAATTCTGATGTTGAAAACTTCGTGACTGATTTCATAAGCCAAAGAAGGAATTCAAATGTGTCTTTTGGGATTACAAGTGTTGGCAAGCATGTTTTCTTCATTGGAGACTCCGGTGCAAGAAGGGAGAGTACCTCTCAAGGTACTAGCATTGGTTTTCTGATTGCAAAAAGGGGTAGGAGAATATTTTTTAATCATCTTCATCCTACTGGACTGTGTATAACAACAATCATAATGAGAGGAGAAAATAGCAATATGGGACAACATGGGAAAAGAGGTGAGAGTGGACATTTGGGGCAGCGGCCTCCCCATTCTTCTATCAGGCCTTTGGGGCTTCACGAACCATTTTTCTTGAAGGATCCGGAAGTTAACTAGGCACAACAGCCCGTAGATATGTTGGATGAGGAGTCTTGTTGGGAGACGTACCAGACCTCGAGTGAAGGCCTTCGTAACAACATGTCATTCCAGGAATATTGCAAAATGAAGGTTGGCAGTAGACCCAAGAGAGATCAATGACACAGGTACCAGAGATGTAAAGGAGGTTGGGACAGATTTTTGTTCCACATTTCGACAGGTTCTAAGAAGTGTACTACACAGTCTTGGGTGCAGAAGTTGAAGACATACTCCGACTCAAATCCTATGCACGAGGAAGATGCAATTAAGTTTGCAAGCTCGCATCTTGAGGGAGACGCTCATGATTGGTGGCATCATGGGTTGATTACACAGGGACACATACACATTATGACTCATGCAGAGTTCAGAGGAGTGAGCAAATTTGATAGAGGGACCCCGAGTATTTCAGGAGTGGACTCATTTGAGACAAACCGGTCCCTGGATTAGTACATCACAGATTTTCAGAGATTACCAGTCATGGTACCTGATGTCATGGAGAGGAGGTTGATTTCATTGTTCATAGTAGGTTTGACTGATGCTTTCATTTGGATTTGTGAAGGCATTTGAACCTTCTTCTTTGCACGGGTTGTTAGGAAAGCTCGAGACTTGGAGTTATCCACTCCAAAGCCGAGGGCTCCACCTCGCGTTTAGCAAAGGGAACCTCCATCTGGATCAAATGAATGTCAGCAGAGGGATCCTCCACCGAGGTAGAGGTGGTTAAAAAGCCAATCATTTCCCGAGAACACAGAGATGAGTTGAGGCGAAAGAAACTATGTTTCGATTGCCACACACCTTGGATTCCAGGACATGATTGCAGAGGTAGAGGGAAGGCTCAATTCATTGAAGTCTTCGAGGAGAGCAAGGGTGACAAAGGTGAGGAGTTAGAGGCTCACGAGATGGATGATGGAGATGGGGTTACATTGGATGGTGCTGATGTGGGCAGGAGGAGAAGACTTTTCCTCGAGATATTATAGCCACATTTCCTAGTACTCTGATGTACAAGGCATTTAGGATTAGAGGAGTTATGTAGGGTTAGCGTGTTGGGTACTCATTGATAGCGGGGCAACCCACAACTGTATTGATGCATCATTGGTTGAGAGGCGAGGACTACAGACAAAGGATTTTGAGGGCCTCAACGAGGTTGTAGCCAATGGAGAGTCTTTGAGGTGCACACAATGGGTTCCCCAAGTGAGCATCATGATGGGTAACTATATAGTTACCAATGATTTCCACATTGTTGGAATGGGAGTGACCAACATAGCACTAGGAGTGCAGTGGCTCCACTCTCTTGGTGAGTTTCGACTAACTTTCAGATGATAGAGCTAAAGTTTAAGTCCGAGGGCAGGAATGTGATTTTGAGGGGAGTATCTGCAGGAGCACCAAGGATGGTTACAACTGAGGGGATGGAGAGGATGATCCAACATGGTGAGGAGTTTTATTATTGGATCGATGTGGAGTATGATGGATGTAGGTGTGGCCAACAATGTTGCACATGAGACTATTACTGAGATTGGGATTATAGGTTCAGATCATCCGAGCTTATCATTATGCTGGTTATCTGAAGTTTCAGTAGACTGGAGACCTCATTTGTTTGTTGAGTACTCCAAGAACCGACACACTGGTGAGATTCTAGATGGTCACATACAGGATGACAACTACAGATTTGAGGATGAGATGATCTTCTATCAGGAAGATTGAGCCTTGTGTCAGATTCATGGTTGAGGATGGAGATGTTGCAACATGTGCATTGTCCTTCTGTGACTGGGCATTTGAGCTGCGATGATACCTACAGGTTCATGCCAGAGAGGTTCATATGGCATAGGTTGAGGGAGGATATCCCCAACTTTATACATGCATATATGGTTTGTCACTGTGACAAGTCAAAACTTGCGGGTTCATCATTTTTCGAATCGACATTGGATAACACTCCTATGTATTTTACTGCTTCTATGCCCAATGAGCACTTCACCCACGCGTTAGTCAGTGGAGAGATGAAATTGACTCATGGTTATTCAGTAGGTTCACATTCAACACAGGAGGGACTATGTGGGACCGATATTGTCGGTTGACTGTCTACTAGAGTCTTGGGACTTTCCCTCCACAGGACACATTGAGATACATTATGAGGAGCCTTGCTCTCACATGAGTGCATGTCATGTGGGAGAGTTAGCACAATTTACGCGTATACAGGTTGTTCCATAGGTGGATTCAAGGGACTCTACGGGACCCAGAATGAACTTTCATACCCAGGAGTCGATTGGAGAGGCAGTGAGTGATCACATGATGATAGCGTTGCATCGGCAGGATCGGACAAATTAGAACTTTCGGCGTGGGTTCCAGGGGAGAGTCGATTTGGACATCATACTACTTTAGGAGCAACATTGTTCTCCACACAACATGGAGAGCATGATCACTACATGGGGTGTCTTGGTTACTTCGCATCACACCGATCATCAGTTGATTGCAAGGTGAGGTGGAGAAACTTGCGGCGTGGTATTCAGGGTCAAGCCTTCTGCGGCAAAGACGACATGATAATTCTTAGGGTCAAGCATTTCTCAGGAAGGGAGGACTATAATGTCCCCTTTTCTACACCGAAGGCTAAGGGACAAGTTGAGTCCAAGCCATGGTCATATCCAAGGGGCGGGACGTTGGGGGCTACTGAGAAGGGGCCGCATGGTATTATTAGTCGTGTTTGGTGTTTGGGGGTCACTTTGGACCTTGGTGACTTAAAACAGGAAAAAGTAACTTTAGTTACTTTTATTTTATTAACCCCTCCATGGAATGAAATGCGATTTGGTCTATTGGGGCTATTTTGCCTTACAAAGTATATAAGGAGCCGAGGAGAAAGAGAAGACACTTTTTGTCGCATACTCTTTATTGCCTCTTCTCATGCATCTGCATCTGTTGTTGCATTTCTACAACTTGTGGAGTCAAATCCCACAGGGACCCTAGCTTCGGTGGTGAGAGACCTGTCCCTAGCTAGCAGGGCATTCTTTGGTAGTGAGAGATCTACCCTAGTCTGTCATCTTGGAGCCGTTTCTTGGGCCGTGCTACAGAGATATTTCCAGAGGGTCAGAAGAAGAGTTTCGAGGATTTTTGGGGACTTTCGGGGAAGACAATCAAACGGGCTCGAGATCCAACTCACGACTACACTGACCAGACTCTGGGTCCGGCAAAGACGTGGAAGGTGCCTCGCTCATTTCTCGACTCCATTCTTAGCGAGGTGACTTGCAATCCTTTATTTAGGGTTTTCCAAATCGGTTGTTTCAGATCTATAGGTGGTAGTACTATTTCCTATATCTGCCATTGTTATTTCCAAAGACCCTTATTTTGCTTTTGTATGTAGAGGGTCATGGACCTCTGAAGTTGTCCAGCCACTTAGGGCATTCTATATTCTTTTGGTAATAATTTGAATTGTGTAAAATTCCCAAAAATAGTTTCATTATGTCCTCTATAATAATATCAAGCTCTCTTTAATTTTTCGAGTGATTCGAGTGGATATCGAGGAAGATATTGATTTTATTTAGTTGTTACCCTCACTGTAAAAATCTGCATAAATCAGTATTTTATTTGGCTGCAAGTTTTCAATATTTTGTGCATTTTTAAGTGGTATCCCACTAGGGATATTTCAAGATAGTGGATGAAAATGGAGCTTTAGATGTCTTGGATGGATGCAACCTTAGGTGGATGATAGTAGTGCTTAGTGTTTGGTCCCTCATTATGGTCTCATAACTTTATGTTTATATGGTTCTCTTGTTTTAATTTTGTAATTAACCCCGAAAAGGTTGACCACTAAAAATATGGAAAGCTCAAACATCTAGAAAGTTCCCAAAATATTAGTGCAAAGTGCAAAAGATCGGGGCACCCAGGATGAGACCAAGCGTGCATGGGGTGTTAGGAATAGTTTAACTATAATGTGAACTAGAGGTTTATTCTAGTGTGTGTATAATGAGTTGTATCACACAACTCATCTAAGAGGGATAATAGGGATACTCTACAAGATAAGCCTTGAATCCTTTTTAATAGGATCAAGCTTTGTGTATTAATATCCTCCTACTATTGGAATAATACATCCCGTGCATTTCAGAATTATTTCCTGTGCAAGTCTGGTTCAAAGTTTATATTTGGTATCAGAGCAGGCTGCCATGAGAGTTTATGAGGCATTTAGATCTGGAATGATTTTGTCTCATTGTTGGGAATAAATCTGAATAGAGCAATGTAATTTCTATTAAATCAGTGATTGTAATCTTGTTTATTGAATGAAATCTGCGACCTGTGTTTGTGCGATCTGCGTGTTCCTGTGATCTATGTGTTCCTGAGATCTGTGTGTTCCTGCGATCTATTTTTTGCCACGTTTTCCTCTCCCAAATGAGCATCTAAGAAGTGAGTGACTACTGGTCGTTTCTCCGCATTGACATTGGCATCTACCTCTTCGGATTCAACATTTTCGACCTCTGTATGCACCTGCAGCGAAGATCAAATTTCGTGTGAAGTTTTGTTTAATCAGACGACTGAGATCTGCATTATGAAAGGTAAATCCATTTCTTTCCTTTTTTGGACGCAGTGAAAAAACGCAAGGAAAAAAATTGCCATTTTTGGAAAGGGTCCGGAAAGATTTTAGATTTTAAACTTGTAAGATTCATAACTTTCAGTTCGTTACTCAGATTGAGGGATTGTTTTTTTTTAAATGTGTATTTTTTTAATCCCTACGCATTGATCCTATAATTTTTGCTGCTAGACCAATTTTTTATTTTTGGAAAATATTTCAAAAATTATATATATATATATATATATATATATTGTAAAGGGTGCATTCTCGATTGTATTCGACACCCTGAAAAAAAAAAAAGAAAAAAAATTGAAGAGTGCATTATCGGTTGAAACCGACACTCTGAAGAATCATGGACATCCCACTAGATAAGTTCAACGGATTAAACTTTCACACTTGGAAAGTTAAAATCCAAATGCAATTAATGCATAAAAATCTATGGAGGATTGTATCAGGAGAAGAATCAAAACCCACAGATGCTGCAAAACTAATAGAGTGGGAAACAAGGGATGATAAGGCAAAAGCAATAATAGGACTTGCCCTATCTGACACTGAGCTACACTATGTGGATCGGAAAAATATGCTAAAGAAATATGGGAACTACTCAGCAAAACTTTCGGTTCAAATGCAATCAATGCAAAATTTTCATTAAAACTTCAATTATTCAAACTCAAAATGAATGATAATGTGACAATGTCAAGTCACATCAATGAACTGAGATCACTCATAAGGCAACTTGCAGAAGTAAAAGCTGTAGTAGATGACGAAGATGCTAAAGCCATACTTCTAAACAGTCTTCTTCCTAAATACAGTAATGTCATTTTCACTCTCGGACAGATGCCCTCACAATCACTAGAAGACATGATTTCTGCGCTCCTAGCTGAGGAGAAAAGAACAAAAGAAGACATTCAGGAAGAAAATGCCCTCTATACAAACAAAAGACATACAAATTTTTCAAAGAACAAAGAAGAAACAAAATGTTATTATTGCAAGAGAAAAGGACATAGAGCTTCTTTCTGTATTACTCGTGCCAAAGACATCATAAAAGGAAAGCTTAAAATGCAAGAGGCAAATGTAGCTGCTGAAGAAGAATCAGAAACAGAAGAACCAACACCAGAAGAACTTGACTACAATTCCGATGACTTTCTATTCTAGAAACACTCGGAGGCTGGAGGCAAGGAGGAGGAGGAAAACAACATCTCTTGTTAGTCACCAACAAAGAGATTGCTTAGCATATTGGTGACCTTCTTTCAGTTGTGTTGTGTGTTTATTTTCTGTTGTAATAATGAACAGAAGTCCCATTCCTGTTCAAAACATGTTTCTTTCTACAATCTTCTCTTCTGTATTGAAAATGATGAGAGCAAAAATAATGTACTGTGCTATGAAATGGTTGTTGGTTCCATTCTAAAACCTTCTTGAGAGTTTGTGGATCTCTTGAAAAACACATATAGATATGGTTGTTGGTTGTCCTAGAAAACCTTCTTGTGGTTAGTGGTTAACCAATTGTAAAACCATATGTAAAACATGAGCAAGTACAGGAGATAGCTTTCCCCATGTTCACACTAAGGGGGTGAATGTTAGGAATAGTTTAACTATAGTGTGAACTAGAGGTTTATTCTAGTGTGTGTATAATGAGTTGTATCACACAACTCATCTAAGAGGGATAATAGGGATACTCTACAAGATAAGCCTTGAATCCTTTTTAATAGGATCAAGCTTTGTGTATTAATATCCTCCTACTATTGGAATAATACATCCCGTGCATTTCAGAATTATTTCCTGTGCAAGTCTGGTTCAAAGTTTATATGGGGTGCCCTAGTCCTGGGATGGGCACCTAATCGAGATAAGAACAACACAAAATGTAAAAACTAATATGGTAAGTACATGCGGGAGGTCGGAAGTGACGATAGAAAAAAAAATGCAAAATGGCCAAAGGATGTGGGTTAATTCGTACTTTCTTCACTCAAAACCATATGAATACTAGTATGAGACCGGACTAAGTAAGACCCAAAGTGCGTGATTTTGTGTATACACATATCAATTAAAAGATGGAAAAGATTTTAAGAGGTGTAAGCTTGTTCAAAAACAATTACCTATATTAGAATATATGGTCAAATTCGGAAAGGAAAATGTTTATGATTATGTAAGGCACACACATAGAGCTTGATGGTTGGATGAACAATTCAAGTTAAGAAAGGACACATTCCCACTTGGTACTATTGTTTCAATAGTGGACTTCACAAAGAATCACTCATTGCAGCCACAAATGGAGGTTTAATTATAATATTATAGCTAAGTTCAAGTTGTTATTTTCATGTATATAATATTCATGCACTCTCCATAAAGTACTTGAGAAAGATAAAAAAATATTAAGAGAGTATCATTTCTACATCAGTGATGATCGAACACATTCTACAAAATATGTGTAAGGTTGTTTCCAATTGTTTTATGTGAAGTTGGTTGAGAGGAACATTATTTTTAATCAACATTACATTTGGTCAAATAACTGCACATCACAATTTAAGAATGCACAGATATTTTATTGGCTAAGCAAGATGCACATGACAACAAATGTATAATATATCTCGGAGTTTTACTAATGCGGGACATGGGAAAGGAGAGCATGATGGTTTAGAGCATGTGTGAAAATAGCCCTTGTAAGAGAAGAATTAACGTTCAAATATGGTGTAAAATTTACAGGTGCGAGAAAAATTTGACGATTGGTGTAACAAGAACATGGACCATGAGTCTCAAGAGAGCTTAATAGTTCGTAGATATTTTTGGTTGATAGAGGAATAAAATTTGTCAAGCTCAAAGATTATATGACGATTACATGATCAAGTGATATGCACTCATTATGTAGTTCAAATGCAAGTTCTTGCACTATTCATACTAGGTACATGACATGTTTTTATATATCATACATTGATTTTGTGTGGAATGAATGCAAATCACGGATTGGGTGGATGAATGGAATTGTAAACCTCTAATTCCACTCAACATATATCAAGTTCCACGAGCATTACAACTTACAATGTCTTCAGATCATATGACAACATCACCTAACTTTGACCAAGTCTTTGATTTGGTGCAACAAGGTACATACATGTGTCATGTTATAAATTTATAAATTATTAAATGATAATCTCTTAATGTATTTTAATTTTGACTTGAGTTTTACTTTTTGATGCGGGCATGTTTTTGCAATTATTGCAAAAAAATTTAACGAAGAGAGAACATATTACTTCTTGTCTCGTTGTGTAGAGGGAAAACATAAATTGACTTCCACGGTCACTGATGGTGAAAACCTTGAGTATCCCACTGGGTTAGTGGTAGTCATTAGAACTTGCCTTCGATGATATCATATCAAAAAACCAAATACTTGGTTGTTTGAAGACTATGAAATACATAGAAATACACTTCACTATTCACATTTGGTTCTTGCAACAAATATTCAGTTGATCAAATATCAAGGTATTCCATCAAACAAGAAATTGTGGAAGGTTCGTGAGTTAGACCATGAAGTAATTCTCATTGCTATTAAGAGTAGAGTTGATCCTTGTAGTTTATCGGATTAAATTTCCAATGTATGTTCACTTAAGACTAGATATACATCTACATGAATTTAATTTGAATAAAATTTAATGATTTTGTTCAAAGTTTGTAGGTTTTAAAATTCTATTTAATTACTTACTAACATGTTTATGTAGGTTAGTGGTGCCAAAAAGCTTCCACCTTCACGTGGTTGGAACTATGAATAGAGAATTATTTTTTCTTGAAGCTAAGAGAATCTAAGGAAATTAAATCTTGGAAATGAATAACAAGCACAAATTCTCATTTCACCACCTATATTGTATGAAAAATATCTTCTTAACATGTTTCCTAGTACTTGGTCTAGATGCTCAAAATAGTGTCTTGGACTTTTATAGGGTTATTCTAAATGTGTATTACCATCCAATTTCAACATTTAGTATGTTTCACATTGAAGGATTTTGGTCAAACTCAGTTCTTCTTTCACACCTATCTCCACCTCTACTAGCCCTACTTACACATAAGTCTTATTGTTGGGTAATATCTATAAGGTTTCTAGACAAACTAAGCATCATTCCGATACCCTTTATGGGTTTATAGCTTCACACCAAATTTTATACTCAAAATCCTAGTTTAGATCCCCAAACTCCTAGTTTATACTCCTAATCGATGTTGTCGGGAAGCACCAGGATCATTGGGAACTCGAAACGAACCCTCACCTAGCATTTACCAAGCCACCCCGATGTGTGGAGTGCAAAGTCAATTTGGTTCCATGAGATTCCATTTGCAAAATATTACATTGGGTAGCCCTATAATGACGAAAATGAAGTATTTGGCACCATTGCAAATAATGGGACAATAAGAAAACTGAATTGAACTGGAGAAAATCGAGACAAGCCCTCATAGAGGGTCTCAATACGGAGGTGTAGGTTCAGATGATACCTTTCAAGGTGTCACAAAGACCAAGAAATCACCTGTTAAATTTATAGTTTGTTTAACTTTGAAGGTTTTTAAGGGACTACATTTGATCGATGTTTCTAGGAAGCACTGGAGATCATTGGGCACCAAAATAAAGTCTCTCATAGCGTTTACTAGACCACCCCGACATGTGGTCGTAGTCCTGCATTTGGTGCCACGAGCTTCCATTTACAAAATATGGCATTGGGAAGCCTTACACTAACTCAAACTGAAGTATTTGACACCATTGCAAACAAAGGGACATCAAGAAAATTGAATTAAATTGCAGAAAAGCCGATATAAAAATTGTAGAGGGTATCAATGCGAGGTGTAGGTTTAGACAAGACCTTTCAAGATGCCACAAAGAAAAAGAAATCACCCATAAAATTTATAACATGTTTCACTCTCAAGGATCTTAAGGGACTACGCTCGATTGATGTTGTCGGGAAGCACCAAGATCATTGGGCATTGAAATGAATCTTCCCATAGTGTTTACCGTGCCACTGCGACATGTGGGTGTAGTCCATTTGGTGCCACGAGCTTCCATTTGTAAAATATGGCATTAGAAGCAACCTTATACTTGATTTAAATTGAAGTATTTGGCATTCTTTACAAACAATGGTACAACAAGAAAACTAAATTGAACTAGATAAAAACAAGATATGCATTCATAGAGGGTATCAACGTGGAGGTTTAGGTTTAGACGAGACCTTTCAAGGTGGCATAGAGACCGAGAAATCATCTGTCAAATTTATAGCCTATTTTCCTCTCATGGCTCTTAAGGGACTATACTCGATCGATATTGTCGTGAAGCACCTTTGGGATCGTTGGAAAAAAAAGTCTCCCCTATCATTTACTAGCCCACCTCGATATGTGGGTGGAGTCCATTTGGTGCCACGAGCTTCCATTTGCAAAATATGGCTTTGGGAAACCTTACACCGATTGATTACTGAAGTATTTGCCACTATTAAAAACAATGGGACAACAAGAAAACCAAATTAAACTAGAGAAATTTGAGATAGGCATTTTTGGAGGGTCTCAACATGGAGGTGTAGGTTCAGACGATACCTTTTAAGGTTCTTAAAGCAGGAACATAACTTTTGAAGGCCATAAATTTTGATCCAATCGTTGGATCATCTTGAAATTTTCCAAGATGGTAGGTAATCATTAGTATTATGCTATGGCCAACACTTTCTAAAAGGTTATGGCTATTTCGGCATATTTTTCGAGTCTGGATTCCTTCGTCTAGTGGTCTAAAATTGGCTCCAAACATTTTTTTGCTTTTGACTAGGACTTAGAGTTTTAATAACTTTTGCCATGATTTATAGAATAAGTTGAAATTTTGTGTGAGCCTTAATTTATGAAGGCATATTTGCACGCAAAATTTAGGGCCCATCCGAGGTGTTTTACTAGTAGGTAATTTTTGGCATTTTAGGGTTTTTGGCATTTTAGGGGTTTTTAGAGCTAATGTGAAATAAAAAGAAGATTTTAATGATGTAAAAGATTAGTGTGGATTCCGAATGAGAAGAAAGCTATTTTGAAGCTTCTAGTTTCTTTGCAAAAAATTTTGGTGTGTTTTGGAGGTATTTTAACCTCTTGTAGCTAGATTCACATCGGTTCCACATAGACCAAGAAATCACACGTCAAATTTATAGCCTGTTTTACTCTTAGGGATCTTAAGGGACTACACCCGATCGATGTTATTGGGAAATCTTGGGATCATTAGGCACCAAAAATAAGCCTCCCCTAGCATTTACCGTGGCCACCCCAATGTGTGGGAAGCATCAGTTTGGTAACAAAGGGGCGTGTTTTTATTTTTGGATTAATTCACCGCCATTAACCATTTGATTTTGTTTTTTCTTCAACTTTGTAGATAAGAACACATGCAACATGAAACTGATAATACTTGATATAAACGGTGTTTTGGCACACACCATCCATAAGGCTAATTCGTCACACAAGAAGTCAAAAATCTTGGCGTCATCGAGCTCAAAACAAGTTCAATGATGTGGGGAAGCTTCATAGTGGCTAAAACATTTAAATAGATTATAATTTAGAAGACAACAACTTGTTAGATGAGTTGTGGGTCGCGTTAAATTTGATGACCACCTGTGTTTGTCAAACAATTTTTAGGTGACGTTCATTTTCAAATATTACCCTTCAAAAATGTAAAATAGTGTTATTTTTACACTATTCATAAAATAAATATAAAATTATATTGTATATACTTAATTATTTTTAATATATATTAATATAATTTATATATAAATCTCTAGAAAAATGATGGTCATATCTAAAATATGCAATTCACATGTGACGGTTATTTCAAATATTTGCAAGTATTTTATGGCTAAAATCATTAAAAGACGTCTAAACGGGTGTCAAAATTACAACCACTGTTTGTGTCCTTAGTTATAACCATTGAAGGGCATGGATGATGTTCGGATGTTATTAGATCAAAACCAAATTAAAGGGAACTTATTTTTGGAGCTTTATTATAATTTATATTGTTAATTTGGGATCCCATCTTTGGGAATAGTGTTACAATAAAATTCAAACAATTCTTAAAATGTTTTACTATAGTTCTATCTTTAGTAAAGCAATTTAAATTTATTTCATATTTATAATTAAATACGAAAATATATCTCAGGTTGGTTTTATAGTTAATTTTAATTAATTTCATATCCATATTTAAATATGAAAATATATATGGAATGCTTTTACAATTAATTCATTCTCCTACTCTAAATAGTCTACCTCTGCTATACTAAATGAACTTGGAAGTGTCTCGAATCTCTTGAATTTCAGAGCTTTAGTGGCCATCGGGCCACATGTCATTTTAATTATTCAAATCTGCATAGTTTAATCTTAAAGACATTTTAAAAGATAAGAACTTTATTCCAAAGCATAAATAATGCCTAGCACCATTGCTTTGTATAAAAAAGAAACATATAACAAAGCATGAATAATGCCTAGCGGTTCATAGCTTCGTATAAAAAAAGATACATGTTATGTCTAATCCAAAGCATAAATTATGCCTAATGGTCGTTAGCTTGCGTATAAAACATATACATGTTCTATTTAGTCCAAAGCATAAATAATGCCTAGCGACCACTAGCTCGTATAACGGGTTCCAATATTTAAATTTTTGGACTCCAATATTTTTGATTTTCGATTCCAATATATGGGATTTTGGAGTGCAGTAAATTCCAATAAATGTGATTTTAGATTCCAATATATACGGTTTTGGATCCCACTATATGTGATTTTAGATTCCATTATATGTGATTTTAGATTCCAATATGTGTGATTTTGGAGTACAGATAATTCCAATATTTAACATTTTGGAATCGAAAACTAGTAATATTGGATTCCAATATTGCCTATATTTTTTAGTAGCTCAAACTGGAATAAGTCCAGATTTAGTGAAATAAGCGTTAGATATTTCACTGCTAAGATGGGAGGATATATATCTTTAGATTGGTCTCCTATGTTGCTTAGGATGAGTTATGGAACTAGGTTTACAATTAGAGTTGAACCTATTTCGGTTACCATCTAAAATTTTATGATCCTAGTTAGGTGTTAATGTTAATTGTATGATCCATGAATAAACAAGCAACGATATTGAACCTATAGAAACAATGCATTCATCAAATTCAATTTCATATCTTATTCTAGATGAATGGTAAAAAGAGAAATATGAATTCAAACCCTTATCCTCATCAAATCTATCCTCTAATTCACTTCTCATTATGTTTTGTATGCATCGACCCCAACATTCGAAACTTCAAATCACATGCTTAATCATTTGTTTCCTTTCCCATGGGATAAAGTATCCCTTGTTTTCAATTTATTCCATGGTTTCACAATCATAATTTGTGTATGGCAAGATCACTCTGCCATTGAATACACTACTTAGTGTGAAAAAGAATATATTAGACCCATGTCTCGTAATGGAGTGTAGTTCTAGATGGATAAACTAGTCCCTCCGCAACTTTCACACCTTTGGAGAGTAAATCCACATGCGCTCCTTCGAAAACATAGTTCATTTTCAACTTGTATCCACAAATAAAAAGAGAAAATTAGTAGTGTGGACACTTAAATCTTGAACCTATGGAGAATTGAAAATGAAAAATATCAATAACAATTCCAAGGTTAAAACAAATGCTTGAAATCACAATGAGAAAATAAAAATATACATCTTATATGAACATCTATGAAACCTCCTTTAATCTAAATCTTGAACATATGGAGAATTTTGCTAGCATTCAAGACATTAAATAAGTGATTGTTGTCATTTATGCCACATATCAATTTTATTATCATCATACATATACAACTATTTATGCCTACCTTATTCAAATCAATAAACATTGACATTGAAAATCCTATCCAAATTATAATCTAAGGTAGATGTCATCTATTTTAGAACATAACATCCTTGACAACAACACTTGGAAACTATTACCTCGGTCTATATAAGGATTTATGTTATTAGATGACTATTTTCATATGAAATAAAGTTACTAATGATTCCTCAAAAAACCACTTCTATTATGATCATAAATTTTCCTCCTACATTATATAATGTGTAGGTAATTAGTGCTCCTATTTGACCATATAACACATTGTATTAGACTCTTAGATTCCACTAATGTGTGTATTTTTTTATCGATAAAACACATAGTGTATGGATTTCTAAATTTGTCTAGTCTAACAGCCCGTCGAGACCTCAATTTTTCTCGTACATGTAATAATTCAAATATTGACTAGAATGACATGTCAAAATGTTAGTGATCACACTTCGACGTGCAAGTGATCGCACTTAAAAGTGTGAATGCTTGCAGACAACGACGCAGTGTGAGTGATTGCACTTTGTAGTGTGAGTCAAGGACTTATACTTCTAAGTGCGATCACTGCGTATGTCAAAGTCTTGCAATCACTTGCACTTCAAGGGTGATCGAGTCATGGTTGAAGAATAGGGATTGAAGATAACTATTCATAAAATTACTCGCGCTAAGGAAAGCTCAAAGGGAAAGTTCAATGTCATCTAATTTAAGTTTAATATATATTCAGGGCCATTAATATTGTGTCAAAGTATTTTGTTAATGTATTTTAGTCTCTAATTATATAGGTATGTTTATTTGATGATATATAGTTCAAGTTTAGTATTTATTTAACTAACGGTGGTGTTATATAATTTGATTCAATTATGAGTGTTAATTATTTTTGTTAGAGAATCACAACACCACCGAATGGCCTAGCTGCGATAGTGGGACATTCGGTGTGATTGCATAACATTGGACCATCTCTCAAGCTTTGGGACTTGTATAACTTAAGATGGACCTCTCGGAGAAAGTCGGTTCTTGCTTCCTAATCTACCTACCACAAGCTACTCCTAATCCTAATCTAACTGCGTTCCAAGGGGACAGGGGAAGAGAGAGGGTGGAAGAGCCTACACTAAGCGGTGAACACCAAAAAGGAATTGGTTGAATCACAAATCTAACTCGCTGAAGTGGAGAGAGGTTAGGAGAGGAGAGGGTGGATAGAATGCACCATGGACCGAGAGATAGATTTCACACGAACACCACTTCAAAATCCATTAAGCACAGCCTCCCGAACTCGCAGCAAAACATCGTAGTACGCACAGTATACCTTGCAGATGATGAGAGTAAGAAGAGACAACAAAATAAGCCAAGGATGGACAGATACATCATGAAACATATTTTATTGCTCCAAAATGTTACACTCAGTAGTACATCATCAATGGGCAAGAGGAAAGAAAATGCCACTACAGAGCCATGGGAGGAGGCTTAGACTCCGTATTCTACCCTAAGGAAGAAAGAGAGAGGGGTAGAGGAGAAACAACGACCAACAACCTCTCGAAAAAATACCCTCCTTAACATATATATAAAGAATAAGAGAGAGAGGAGGGAAAAATTTGAATCCTGCTTCAACCACCTTGAGATATGCATTGAATCTTGCTTTGAAAGCTCAACCCCATCAATCATTGCCTCTTGCAAATCCACCCACAACTGCTGAGTTTGTCGCTCCTTATGTCTATTTTGCATGTCGAAGAAGAAGAACGATAGATCAAATCGTTAAATCTAGGTAGTTGAAGAAATCGATTCTCGTTAACATCTTGGAAGACGTTTTCCCATTTTTCACCTACTAAAGCCTATTAAGAATGACATTTTATACTTCTATGGCGTACGGGATGTCGAGACCTTTCCAAAAGTCTTTTCCTACCCAAATCTAATTTTTTAATCAAAAGATATGGCCATTTGAAGTTCCTCGGCTCCAAGCGCTTAATATTTAAAGAGTCTGTCCATATAGGGTCCATGTGGCAGCCTCACACATCTTAGAGATATGGCTCCTTATGATCTTGAAATCACATTAGACCGACACTTGGCTTCCTCTGCAGCCTACCTCTGCTTTTGACTATTCAACCCCTCGACTGTCCCTTTTTTGGACTGAGACACGTGGAAGGCCCGCACTCATTTGAAAACCTACTTTGGATTTTACCTTTGAAGGATCGTCGTTAAGACACGTGGCGCCTTCCACCTACACTCTTATACTTAACTGATTTGGGACTACTTTCCATTTGACCTCCGTTGACCTCTAACCACGTGAAGGCTTGGCGCAAGTTTGAATCTCTACCTTGGGCTCCCATCTTGAAATTACGCCGAGCTGACATGTGGTTTCTTCCTCTGTTTTGACTTTTCAACAGATTGATTCTCGTCCCTTTTCGGACATAGGACATGTGGCGAGCTGGCACTCATTTGGGGGTCACCTTTTTGGATTCAATCTTTGGAGGTGCATCGTTTGGACACTTGGTAGCTTCCGTTGACTCTATACTTAGCCAATTTTGGGGCTCATTCTGAGTCATTTGTAGAGCTCGAAGACTTCAATTTTTCTCCATTTCTTCGACACTATTTTCTCTTCCCCGACCTTCCTACTCCATTGTAGAGCCCGCCTATAACTTATCTATTGGATTTGAAGTGTGGGCTCATTTGACGAGAATATCTCTTTGATTTCTTCCCCAAGCGGGGTTGTGTTTGATCCTTTGGGCCTCTGGTTTCTTTTGTGTTGTTCAGACTCATTTTGACCTTGCGCTCCTTGAGTCAAGCTCACATGTCCCCTTGTTTGTTGTTCTAGAATGTGAGCTCACGGGTTTGAATTGTCCCCTTCATATTTTCTTTATGTGCGGGGTCGTGTTTGATCAATTTTGTTGGGGGTGAATTTGGGATAACAATTTGGCGACTCACGGGACATTTGCCTACTAGATGAAGAGACTAGTGGCCTTGTTATATCCATTGGGCATGGAGTCACAATTAATAGCCTGGTACTGACCCATTTTTGAAAATGGACTCCCCGATTGCTACCTTTTCTATGTTCTTCTTGACCACCAGAGCTTGCCCATTGCTCTGCACTCTCAATTTTCATAAGAAAATATTTGGAATGGGGTTTCTAAGAGTAGAAAGTTGTATTGGCATGGGGCTTTTTTCTCGTCCCTAAAATGGACCGCCTTGAGGTCTAATTTTAGTTGCTCTGCATTTGTTTTATTTTGAAATTAGTAACTATTACAGGAACTATGGGTCTCTCCGTCGTGAATACTAAAGGGCCTGGCCTTGGTAGCTCTGGAGCAATGCAAAAAAAAATTATGTACAAAGACAAAATCATACATGCCTCAAATGAGACATGCAAAGTGTGCATAAGCACTTCTTCTACTGAAAACAAAGTCTACTCCTACTCCTACACTAACTAGAGAGAAAGAAGCTAAACAAATCCTGCTACAGGTAGGGAGAAGTAGCTTCCCTTTCTCAAAAGGGGCAGCCATGCAAATGATTTGACACTGAATATGGCTGCTTGTATGAGTGAAAAATTGACAATAAGTCGGTCCTCCACCCAAATCATCAAGGTATCAACATCAATCAAAAATACCTCCTCAAGTTGATTGGCATTGGACTCCTGGAGGTGTTGATGGTGACCCTTGGTGCTTTGAAACTCATCCTCATGCCCTAAGTGGGCATGACTGGTTTTGGCTTCTCCCTTGGCTCTAATGAAGCCAAGTACATGATTAAGGCAGGTCCAACCTTTGGATGTGCCCATTTCTCTAAACTTTAACCCCAAAAATGGAGTCTTTTTGTGGACCTTGTTGGATGGATGGTGTGAGAGGGATGATGACATCGTCTTTCCTTTTCTCTTCCTTCTCCCCAGTGAAGAACATGAAAGCCTCATATCTTCTAACCTTGCTTCTGAGGGCCATTATGGAATGCAGGCTGCTACACTTGGATGTTCTCCTTCACACAGTAGGCTCATATGTTTGGAAGGTGGATGATGGAGGAGAAAATGATGTAATTTCCTCGGGATCCTCTCTATCAAAGCAATCCTCCAAGTCAGACAGATAATTTGTCTCATTGTTGTCCTGTAGCATGTGCTCAACCTTATCCATGGTGTCCTCCTGATCTGCAACTTGCTCACCATGGTTCCCTTCATCCTCCAACATGAAGTTTGAAAGCTCAAACTCCTCTTCAACATTAGAGATTGAAGGGGATGAAGTGGGAGGAAGAACTGAAGGTTCTTCTGTGGCCTACTCCTCACTTGGAGCCTTTGAAACTATATGGTCCTCCTCCATCATGGGTTCATCAATCAAATCAGGCCCTTGAAATGAAAGCAAAAATCTTCAATGATGTTTTCTTCATTGAGTGGCCTCAACACTTGATTTGATCTCTCCTAGCTGCTCCTCTTCAATGGGGCTTGGAGCTGATTGTTCCTCCTCTTTAACTAGTTGTGCAGCTTGGATTAGATCAACATTCTCTTCAAACAGTGCCATTAGGGAAACTGTATTCAAAGAAAACATACTACTGATTTTCTTCCTCTTGTTCTTGCTCTTCTTCTGCTGCAAAATTAGCCTCACCACCACTGGCTCTTCAACCTTGACCTCCTTTATTGGCTTGACCATCAAGGGGATATTTGTAAACCCAAATTTGGCATCCCAACTCTTCAAATTGTTTGTCATTTTTTTTCTGTTGGTCTCCTCTTCTTGTTGTTCTCCTTGACTAGATTCTTGAATCTCTTCCCAACATGGACTTGGGAAAGCAAGATGAGTGGCAGGTTGGGGTTCAACCAACTTTGCAATTGTTTGTGGTGGAGGGGAGGTGGAACTTATTGTTTTTTTGGGAGGGAATGACTGTTTGGGAAGGGAAAGGGTAGAAGAATTGAAATGAGATGGAAGACTAGGAGATGGAGAAAAAGAAATTAACACTTGGGGCAGCAAATGGGAAGCTTGACTCTTGATCATGCTCAAATGATGGAGTCTGAGAAAGAGGAAAAGAAAAGCTAGGAGGTGGTGGATTTACCCATTGACAAGGTTGTCTTGTGTCCAACTCATATGCCTCAATATCCTTAATCCATTGTGCAAGTTGGGGCAACATTTCAATCATGAAGTCAAGCTTCTCCTGAGGGTTGTAATGTCTTGGAAAAGGGCCAACCCATGGACAAGGTGCCCTGTAACAAATCTTGAATGCCTTCATTTGTCTTTGCAGCACTGGATTGCACCATGTTTGTCTCCATTCTTTAAATTTTCTTTAACAAATTAGCATCTTCCATGTAACTGTCACCATCATATGCGTCCCCTTGTTCTTGATAAGCTTCATGGCCAAACTGGTTTTGACCCTACTCATATGGGTAAGCATAATGGTTCTGAATCTAATCATAATGTTGATCTAGAGGAGCTAGGAAAAACATTAGAGGCAGACTGCACGGCTATAGGTGTGAATTCCATGAAGGGAATGAAGTCATGATTGCACAACTTCATGAAATGGAAGAAAAATGTGAGATATGGAAAGAAAAGTGAATGAAGATGGGTGGAAATGGATGGAAAAGGTTTGTAACTTCAGAGATGGGGTTGTTAACCAAATGGAGTCACCAGATGTGCTTTCATGTGCCTCTAAAGGCTAAATCTCATCAAGAACACATCAACTTGATGAAATAAAGCGAAGACTTCTTGTCCCATCGGGCGTGCCAAAACTGTTAGTGTGGTTGCACGGTGGATTATGATTTTTGTTGGTAATGAGACACCTTGGAAAGATGGAAGATCTAACATTAGTGTCCCACCAGGCATGCCAAAACTATTAGTGTGGTCACATGGTGGCTTATGATTTGTTGTTGGTAATGAGACACCTTGGAAAGATGGAAGATCTAACCTCAGTGTCCCACCGAGCATGTCAAAATTGTTAGTGCAAAATCACAACACCCCCAAATGGCCTAGGTGTGATATCTCGGGGCATTCAATGTGATTACACATGGGACCATCTCTCAAGCTGTGGGACTTACAAAAATTGAGATGGACCTCCGGAGAAAGTTGGTTCTTGCTTCCTAATCTACTTGCCACAAGCTCCTCCAGTGTAGGCAGAATCTAACTAATCCTAATCTAACTGCCTCCAAGGGGACAGGGGAAAGAGAGAGGGAGGAAGATCCTACACTAAGCGGTGATACACGAAAAAGGAAGTGGTTGAATCACATATCCGATCGCCTCAAGTGGAGAGAGATGAGCAGAGGAGAGGGTGGACATAATGCACCATGAACAAGACTTAGATTTCACACGGAACACCACTTCAAAATCCATTAAGCATAACTCCCAAAACCTACAAAAACATTAGCGTATGCACAGATATACCCTAACAATGAGAGGTAAGAAGATACAACAAAATAAGCCAATGATGGATAGATGCATCACGAAACAAAATTTATTGCTCCAAAATGTTACATGGTACATCATCAAGGGGCAAGAGGAAGAAAATGCCATTACAAATGCATGGGAGGAGGCTTAGACTCCGTATTCTACCCTAAGGAAGAAAGAGAGGGGGGGCAGAGGAGAAACAATGACCAACAAGCTCTAAAAAAATGCCCCTCCTTCACAATATATAGAAAGAATAAGAGAGAGAGAAGGAAAAATTTGAATCCTGCTTCAACCACCTTGAGATATGCATTGAATCCTGCTTTGAAAGCTTAACCACCATCAATAAATGCCTCTTGCAAGTCCTCCCTCAAATTTTCAAGTCTCATTGCTCCCTATGTCTGCTTTTGTGTGTCGAAGAAGAAGAACGGCGGATCAAATCATCAAATCCGGGTAGTTGAAGAAATCGAATTCTGCATTAACATCCTGGAAGACTTTTTCCATTTTTCACCTACTAAATCCTATTAAGAATGACATTTTATGCTTCTATGGCATATAGGATGTCGAGACCTTTCCAAAAAGTATTTTCCTGCCCAAATCTGAGTTTTTAATCAAAAGATATGGCCATTTGAAGTTCCTTGGGTCGACTCTTAATATTTAAAGAGTCTATCCATACAGGGTCCACATGGCAGCCTCGCGCATCTTGGAGATATGGCTCCTTCTTTATGCTCTTGAAATAGTGCCGAATGACACTTGGCTTCCTCCGCGGCCTGTCTCGCTTTGACTATTCAACCCCTAGACTTTGTCCCTTTTTTGGACCTGAGACACGTGGAAGGCCTACGCTCATTTGAAAACCCGCTTTGGATTTTACCTTTGAAGGAGTGTCATTAAGACATGTGGCACCTTCTGCCTACACTCTTATACTTAACCGATTTGGGACCACTTTCCATTTGACCTCTGTTGACCCTTGGCCATGTGGAGGCTTGGTGCAAGTTTGAATCTCTGCCTTGGGCTCCCATCTTGAAATTATGCCAAGTGACATGTGGTTTCTTCCACTGTTTTGACTTTTCAACGGTTGATTCTTTCCCTTTCCTGACCTAGGACACGTGGCGCAGCCGGCACTCGTTTGGGGTCACCTTTTTGCATTCAATCTTTGGAGGTGCGCCATGTGGACACTTGGCATCTTCCACTGACTCTCTATAGTTAGGCAATTTTGGGGCTCATTTTGAGTCATTTGTAGAGCTCGAAGACTTTGATTTTTCTCTGCTTTCTTCAACACTGTTTTCTCTTCCCGACCTCTTACTCCATTGAGAGCCTTCATGTAACTTTTCTGCTTGATTTGAAGCTCGGGCTCATTCGACGGAACGCTCTTTGATTTCTTCCTGTGCAGGGTTGTGTTTGATCCTTTGGGCGTCTGGTTTCTTTTGTGTCGTTTAGACTCATTTTTGACCATGTGCTCCTTGAGTCAAGCTCGCATGTCCCCTTGTTTTTCATTCTAGAATGTGAGCTTGCGGGTATGAATTGTCCCCTTCAGATTTTCTTTATGTGCGGGGTCGTGTTTGATCAATTTTGCTAGAGGGCGAATTTGGGATAACAATTTCTTAGGTTTTTATATCATACATATTCTTTTTATAAGTTTATTATTAATAATTGTCTACAATATTGAGTAAAAGAAATCCATGCGATGTAGTTGCATCTTGTGTATAAAAATATTACTCGCACTAAGGAAATTTCAACGATAAAGTTCAATGTCCTCCATTTTAAGCTTAGTATATATTTAGGGTCATTAATATTGTGTCAAAGTAATTCATTAATGTATTTAACTATCTAATTAAATAGGTATGGTTATTTGATGGTATAGAGTTTAAGTTTAGTATTTATTTGATTAATGGTGGTGTTATGAGTGTTAATTGTTTCTTAAGTTTTTATATCATAGATAGCCTTTTAACAATCTAATTTTATTACTCAATATTAATAATTGTCTACAATATTGCGTAGAAGTAACCCATGCTACGTAGTTTCATCTTGTGTATGTCAATATTAAAGACTAAATTTCAATTAAATTTATGTATGTCAAATTTAAGTTTCAAACAATGTCCAAATTTAGTTTTCTATACAGTACATTAAAAATTATATTATAAAATTCTTACATTAATTTGTTACAATACCAATTACACTTTTAACAACGATCATTTTTAAGGCCAAATGCTAATCAATATTGTGGTTCTCTCAACATTAATTGGTTGTTAAACCAAATAATTTAAAATGCACCACTTGAAAGTACATGCACTATTCAAAATATGTGCGTCATTTGAAGTACTTAATTTTTCTTAGTCATTAAATCTAAAGTAATGTAGCATCATACGTATGTATTTTGTAATTCGCTTGCCAAAGAAAGTGGTGGTTGGAAGTGTCATGTGTATGTCGCTATGGATTGTAATTTTTAGTATATTTTTAGACACAAGATTTGAAGATTTTGGTGAGAACATTGATGTAAGCGCGTCACTCTGTTCATCCATTGGAAAATTTTATCACGGTTTGATTTCAAAAATTATGAGCATGGTTTGATTTCATCCAGTGTCAAATATTGGTATGCATTCTCACCATCATCCCTTCCAAAATTTAAAAATACGTAAATGTAGAATTTTTCGTAGCCTTTTCAATAGAAACCATTTTGTGCGCTTCAGTGAGTCAATTTTTTCCATGAAACCATCTTCTTTTAGGAATTTTAACAAACATTTCTCAATTCAAATGGGTTGACATTGTTTTGTCATTCAATCACTGATCCCTAAATTATTTGTGAAATATGTGTATAACGTGCTTGCAAGAAATGCACAAATAGGTTATGGGCATTTTTTTGCAAGAGGACTAAGAAATATTTCCTAAAATACCTGACATGGAAAAAATGATTACTGGAAGTAAAAAAATGGGTGTTGTTGAAAATAAAGTTTAAATGAGCCCCTTCGGTGCCTTGGTCACTTATATAGGAGCGTCGACCCGGCCGAGTCGTCGGTGACTCATTCATCCACCGTTGACCCAAACCCTAGTCTTTATTCTTTTTCCCCTGTCTTGACCAATCTACTCATTAAATTTTCTTTCCTTCACTTCGATTGTGTGTCACCCATAACACACTTTGGCTTATCTGCGCATAGCTCATCTTTTCTTCCACTTCTGATCTATCTTGCATTTTGTAGCCCACTTTATAGCCATCATTGTGCCCTTCTTAGGGCACCATTGCTCATCTTAAAGCCCACCCTTGTGGCCATCTTCTATCTTTGTCCCACCCAGGATGGAAATGTTTGTTTCCTCTTGATTGCAGGACAATGCATAATCTCTTGCCCCACTTTGTCACTAGGCCATTTGTCAAACCATCATTTTGACCATCCTCACATTTATTTGCGCATACTTTTAATGTCTACCTTTGACCGTGAGGTCCCATGGCTTGCGGCCTTGCACATCCATGTGAGTGGATTCCCATTGATTCCCTCCATCTCGCAGTGATTTTTGATTACTCACAGGGTCCGTAGGCCATTACCATCACCTCCATTGTAGGCCATGTTATGTCCTACCGATGTGTTTCCAAAGTCACCGCCATATTTTTTTTTGTTTTTATCCCATCAATGGTCATCCCCATCACTTGGGGCATATTTCTATCTCTTTTCTCATGCTTTCCCTCATTCCTCCATCTCTCTCGCTCAAACTTGTAATCGCTCCGCTTCATTTCGTTGATCCCTAGTTTGAGGTGGGGCACCTCAATCATCATCATTCTTCATCACTTCTAGTTTTTTCCTCACAACTTTCTTAACACAAACCACTAAACAAAACGGGGCACATGTAGACACAATTTTACGTGCCCTTGCCCCATCCCACATTCATTCCCTTTTGTTATCACTCTACACACTCACATTACCTTTCCCATTTTAAAATTATATTTTCCTCCTAAATTCCCATTTTCCATCTCTAATCCCATCTAATCACCCATTATCCACTCCTTAATATTTTAATTACCCACCCATCCTAATATTATTATTATTTAACTATATTTAATCACCCATTATACTATGTTAGGATTCCACCTTTAAGACCCCCATTTATTACTCCTAGATTCCATACCCATTTAATGACCCCTCATCATCCCACCACCATTAATTCTTCTTCCATGCACCATTTATTCATCTGAAACAGTCAAAAACCTAAACTTATCCAATTTTATGTCCTTCATTCTCGAGATTCTCATTACCTCCACTTCCTAAGTTGACATTCGATCTCGGGAAGGTCGTCATCGACCCTATATACTCACCTCCACCCCTCATCTCAAATGGCTAAGAAATTCTGGATTTCGGGATGATGGGCTATCTTGTAAATTTGATCTACTATCTCTCCTCCTTGTGATCAACAACCATCAACTGGGAGTTTCCTTGCACTCTTTGCATATCACTTGAAGTTTGTAAGCTTGTTTAAAATTTCTCTTTATTTTTCTAGCTTTGTTTTGTAGGTTTTCATCTTACCTTGGATTTATACCCATTCACTAGCCTCTTCCCGAGCCTCTACACACCCCTTTTCCCCTCCTATTCAACTCACAAATCCCACATCCTACTTTAGTCATAGTTGACCCTTCCTAGTCATCGTCGACCCACATTATGTTAACCCAGCCTCTCTATCTACATCATCATATGCCTCTCTTATATAGCTTCCTCATCATCCTAAACACTTTGTTCTACCACCCTTCTGCATGATACCTCATATATGGTTTTCTCGGTCCCAGATTGTCGCCGACCCAACCTAGTCTGTAATCGATCCTACCAATAGCTCCCTCATCGATCTGCCTCCATTTTCTTCATATCTATCCATCACCATCCCTACATCAAATCCAAACGTCCCAAAATAAGTTCTCCTTCATTTCTTCCCATCTTTTAGTCAGCTCCGCACTGTGTGTAAATCAACCGTATGAGTCATCCTCGGGTCGTCGTCAACCGCTCAGTTCGGTTTACTTATCAACATTTCACATTACTAGATATTTATTTCAAAGATCTCCATCTTATATCGATCTCTATTTCATATTGTTATTTGTGTCCTTTACCAATTATCATTTATCGTTCTTTATTATCAAATGTGGGTTAACACCCATCCTAGTAAGTTCTTGCTTTCTGGAATGACCTTGTCAAGAAATCCACCATCTTAAATGCTAATCTTATTTTTGTGTTTAATTCTCTTTGTTGAGTAGATTATCAAGCTCACTGTGAGGAGGATCTTTTGCAAACATACCTTTATCACCACCATCACCATCCACACTAGGACGTAGCATTAAACCCTCCCATAGTTATGAGTTTCTTGATTTCTTGTACCCTTTGCATTAACTTGTAACAGGAGCAAGAAATATCGTCAAACATGGACACTTGTTGGCTGCATTTAGTGAAATAATGACCATCTTTTATGAAGATGCCCACCCTTTACAAACTACTCCATTGGTGGCCGTTTACACCTGTTCTCAACTCTTACTTTTGTGCAAGCAAGAATTAGTTGGCAAAAATTTGTGGAGTTAAGCTCTACCCGTCAATAGAATTTTCTGAAGTTTCAAAAGTCGTTTTAACAAATTTATTTTGTTTAAAACCTACAAGCATTACGGTCCAGAGATACCACATTTCATTCGGGCATTCCTTCAAATAATTCACACACTTGCTCTAAGCTTCCACATTATACACTATGTTTACAATTACCACATATGACAACTCTTCTATCCTTTATGCATTGATGGGTGTATAACCTGTCTTTAAAGCTCATGATTTTAGTACATGCGAGGAGGATGTAGTAGAGGTTGTAAAGTTTGGATTTAAACCTATCAATTGTCATTTTTGTGAAGCTACAAATCCGTTCCATCAAAACCATTTTTTTGTGTGTGTAGCTTGCACTTCATCCCCACCCATGGGAAAAATTCCCCCTCTTTCATTTGGTCAAACAATTAATGGGCATTAACCAACCCTCTCGCACCTTATAAGGAAACCTTTTGCCTTATTAGGAAAACCCATGTGCACTTCCTTTTCTCCCATGCATCTTAGGGATTAGAAATTATGATACTGACAAGGTTCTAAATCTTCACCATCTTTCCCAACTGTCAAGATATTATTTGACAAGTAGGTGTGAGAGGTCATTATGCACCCTGATTTTGTTTTTAGTGACAAAACTTCTCACATCAAAAATTGGTAAAAAATGAGTTACCATGATTTGAAATCATGTTTATAAAACCTCAAGTGATGATTTAAGTGTTTAGAAACATTGTTATGAGATCTGCATTATGATGGGAATATGATGCTCTCTTCTAATTACAAGGAAAGAGTGAGGATCACTCTCTTACTTTTCTAGGCCTCCAAAATTCACCCTAGTGATCACAAATCAACTCCATGATGCTCAAACCATTTTTTGATTATTTGTCACTTACTGAAATAGGTATTCACCATGTAGATGGAATGATTTTTTAGTGAATGGAAAAAGGTTTCCTCCTCTAGATGGAAGGATTGATCCCTAATTAAAACTTGAAGGAGTGTTTGAGGGTGAGCTCCATCAACTTGTATAAAACCATATTTTGGGGTTTTAATAAGAAAATCTTAATATCTCATCTGATAAGGAGTCTTAGAGGATAAATCTACCTACAATTGGGTTATAAAACTTAGGATTCTTCTTGAGTCACACCATTGTGGAGAAGAATCTGATACCATTGTAGAGAACACCCTTTTGATCAATTTTATCCATGTGGAATTAAAATTGAAGGTGAATCACATGTTCCCGACCTCCACAATGTATTGAGCTCATTACCAAGCACTAATTAAGTGTTTAGAAATGCTCTTGGGAGGTATGCATTTCTTGAGAGTACGAGATGATTGCTAACATCACCTTCAATGGCCTTGGATAAAAATGGATGCTCCCACAATGTAAAGGATTATTCAAGATTTTGGTTCCTACTTTTTTCCTCCTAACTCCTTATAGAGCTCCCGGAATCAGCCAGAGAAGTCAAGGTTCACAATTTGGCTGCTCATTCCTTGCACCTAAAAACGTGTTGTTGAATATACTATCCTGAATGATCAAACCTTTCCTAAATATTCCTAAACTACTTCCAACACCTTCAAGGCTCTCCAATACCACCTTTGGATACTTAATATATTTTCGAACCCTCCCAGAGGATGCACACAGATCTGAAATGGCCAAAATTGTCCTTTATAGGCTTGTCGAGAGAATTAGTCTTTTACTGCACTTCACTAAATGAAATAATAGACCTTGTTACACATTTTTGTAAACTTATACAAGTTAACCCAATGCATTAGGAGTACCTTAAAGAACAAATTGATCATGACATGGGAGGAAAAACATGCTCCCTTGATTAGATCCTCTACTCCTACGACATCTATTGTGAGATATCTACATTCTCCCCCTTCTATTTCTCCATATGTTTCTAAAACTATTCCATCCATGAGATCACCTCTAACTCTTCTCTCCATTATTTCCCCAATCTCCTATATGCGAGTCATGTTACACATGACTTGAAGCTCGTAGACATGATGTTTAATAATATAGCACCCATCGACAACATATGAAGAAAATCAAAGTGGAGACTAGGAGAGATCAAAAATAATCCACTCAACCTTATCTACACCAATATATTGCTTTCATTACGGATTTTTATCACATGCAAATGATACTTTTCAAGTTATCTATCATAAGCACCAAATATAAGAACACTCTCCTCGTGCACAAAAGTGAGGGGCCTGTTGTCATGTAAAATGTATAACATGAAAAATTGAAACTTTGAGCATGACAACTAAGCCCACGATTGAGGTGGAATTTGTAGTGTTTCAGTGTAGTGTAGAGGTCAAGAACATGGAATTCATTCTCAGAAATTCCTCTAAGTTTCATTTGGGGATCAATCCTTCTATCAAGAGGAGTAAACCTATTTACATGAGGAGAAATTAAGAAAGAGGGTGTCCAGACATCATAATCATGCTTCCACTCAGGTGACATCTTGCTCAGGGAGGTGAATTGTGAGATTAAGAAGAGATCATCATGTTCAAAGGTGAAATGTGAGGCTCAAGGAGTGAGTTGATGATCATCATATCCTGACTCTTCCATTGTGTCCAAATCTCTTTGAGGAACAAATCAAAATGAGCTAGTTAGGCTATCGAGGCATTCAGACCATCATGTGTGAAGGATCAAGAAGTCACCTATTCTCATGAGAGGGATATGAGCAAGAAGTGTATGAGCATCCTAAATATGATTCCATTCAAGGAGGATTTTGAATCTAGGAAGGGTAAGAGGATGATATTCATATGGAGATGTTGTCATGTGAATTGAATAACCCAAAAATGCAAAACTTAAACCATGACAACCAAGCCACAATGTGAAATATTGCTCCCAAATCTTCCTTAAATCCCTCTCGGGCCAACCTACTTCCTATGTCATGATCACTTTGTACTTGAAGGTAGTCATAATCCATTGGGTGAACATGTATAAGTTTTCAAAAATGTGTAATAAGGTCCATTATTCCATTCATTGAAGTGTAGTAAAAGACTAATTCTTTAGCAAGCCTAGAAAGAACAATTTTGGCTATTTCAGAGCCTATGTACATCCTCTAAGAGGGTTCTGAAAAGGCCTTAAGTATCTAGAGGTGGTATTTAATATACTTGAATTATTGGAATCATTTTATGAATATTTAGGAAAGGTTTGATCATTCAAGAATAGTCTGTTCAAAAATAGGTTTTGAGGTGTAAGGAACGAGCAAGAAAATCGTGAACCTTGACTTCTCTAGTTGATTTCGAGAACTCTATAAGAGTTAGGAGGAAAAAAATTAGGCACCAGAAATATTGAAGAATCCTATACATTTTGGGAGCATCCATTTTGATCCAAGGCCACCAAAGGTGATGCTATAAATCATCTCATACTCTCAAGCAATGCATACCTCCCAAGAGTGTTTATAAACACTTAATCAGTTCTTGGTAATGATCTCAATACATTGTGGAGGTCAGAACATGTGATTCAACTTCAAGTTATACTTCCATGAGGATAAAATTGATCAAAAGGGTGTTCATATGTTGTAGGCATGTTTCCACTCAAGTAGTATCTTGATCGAGGAGGTGAGTCGTGAAGTGAAAAAGGGTGTCATCATGTTCAAGAGTGAAATGTGAAGCTTGTGCAATAAGTTGAAGGTCATCATGTCTTAAAAACTCATACAAAAACCTTGTAGTGTGTTCACACCTCAAAGGAGGAAGCATATGCAATCACATAATTTTAGTTCAACAGTGGTCATAGGACAATAACTTCATTTAGGGAGCAATCCTTTATCTGCAAAGTGAGGACCTATTTCAATAAGTGAAAGACAAGAATAAAAAGGTTTGAGCATCATAGAATTTAATCTTGGTCACATAAGTGAATTGTGAAATCCTAAAGAAGTAAGAAAGTGATCCTCATATCCTAACTCCTACCTTGTTATCATAAGAGATCATCATGTTCCCATCACAATGCAAATTTCATAACAATGTTTTTGAACACTTATTCGATGCTCTAGAATACTTCATATCTCATGGAATAAGGATATTGTGATCATCTTCATCCTCACACTACCACAAGACTGAGTTTTGACCATTTTGGGATCAACTTATTCAGAACTAGCCCCATGCTCTCTAATGAGCAACTACTCCTGATTTGTCATGTTCTCTATGACAATTTGCTTCTATGAGATGGATCTTGGTAGGTATTTTGAAATATTCAACATCATCATATACCTCATTTTGATTCATGTTTGACAACTGTCCTAAATTATTTTCTTTCATACTCACCAACTCATGTTTGACCCATTGCATGCTATGACGTGGATTACATAGAATTTCACTCTCTTGAAGAGAGTGGACACAAATTAGGGACAAAATGGAATGATCATCATTCTCATCATGGGTTGTAATAATACTCTCCGTGATGGAGGTACACATGGGAGATTCAAGCACCTTCATTTCATCTCGTTCATTATTGATACAATCTTCTCCACCAAAAGGAAAAAGAAATATTCATACTCATTTGGAAAGTCTTCACATTGGGTCTCGAGGAAATGGTTGAACACTTAGAACTCATTATCAGACGCACCCAATTTTGTACATGCTACATTGTCGAAATGGTTACAAAAAGGTCCCCAATGATGATTCATGTCCTTTCGGAAGGTGTTCGAGCTCCTAAAACCTACTTACAGTTTATATTTGTAGCCTAGTATGTCTTACTTAGCCCCCACATGCTTTTTCCCAGCTTCCCGTTTAGTTTTAAGCTAGTTTTGACCTTTAGTGTCAAAACGCCACCTTGTTTGGGTGGTGGTTTTGTAATCGCCACCCTAAATAGGGCATGGTTACTGTAATCGCCGCTTTGCCTGGGTGGCGGTCCGTGTGAATTTTCTAGAAAGTTCACTCACGTTTAGACATGCGATATTCTCTCACTTAACTCTCATTTTAGAACACGTTTCTTGCCCATTTTAGATGATTCCAAATCCCAACTTCCTTGTGGCATGCTCTTCTTTACTTCTAATTTGTGATTGATGGTTATTAATAGTTTGAACTCCCCCTTCATTGTTGTTATGTCACCCTTTGGCTGTCAAGTGGCTTCAACCATTACCCAACCAAATTCCTATAAATACAATGCTTGTATTCAAGCAAATGGCCTGAGAATTTTTGTGTATCTTGCATAGTATTGCTGCAACAATCTTGCTAGAAATTGCATAGCCAAGCTCAGATCTCTTGTGTTATCTCTCTTCTACTTGCATTGCAACCAGACTGCCTTCAAGCTGCCATTACTCAAGCGCTTTTCTCTTGTTGCTGCCTCTACATTCCCAAATTCCTTGGACTCACGTGGACACACAGAGAATGAAAGGATAAATTGAGGGGAAAATTACTACACAACTGGATTTACCTCTGTTATGTGAATTCCATGTTGGAGTTGTTGTTTTATTTCCTTCATTACTACAATTTATTATTGTTACATCATATCAAATAGAGTAGAAATCAATTTTCCTTCATCTACAATTAATTATTTAATTTCCAAAGGGTTTACATCTTTCATAGCAGCTCCCGGTGACGGATCCTCTTCTTCCTATCCTTGTGGATTTGAAGGAGAAAATATCTATAGGAAGTTTTTACATATCATAGATTATTTGGAAAAGTTATTGTTTCATGTTAGTATTATTTAGAACACACTCAACATAGGTGAATAACCTCACTTTGGGTAATTTTGTTTGTTTAGTTTTAGTATAGCAAGTAGATTTGATTATTTAGAATAAAAGAAAATTGTTGTTAAGTGATTATAATATTTCAGTTTCGTGTTTTGTTTGGATCAATTTCCTTCAGTATTAGCTTAGATTGTTAATTTCATTTAGTTTACATCGACACTTCAAACTAGTTTAGCACTTGGATCCAATTAGGCAAACATGTCATAGGGAATTAATGCTACCCGTTCATAGCCTCTAAATCTCTCCTTTCACCGATTCTGCTACTGGGAAATCACACTACCAAATCTTAGTCATTGATTCTCCCCTAGCCAGATATCCATACACTCCACACCGACTATCCCGACACGGCCTCGGGAGGTTAGGTACAAAATAAGGTCGTGTGTCAATTTTATTTTGTATAAATTGGTGAACCCGACGTGAAGGATTAATTCCTTCTTGTTTCCTTCCTTTTGTTGTTATTACCTCACCATTTCATTTCTTCCCCTATTTTGGTTGATATTTTATACCTTCTAAAATATATGCGGAAGAGAGCTTGATGGGCCATTCAAGTCTGATAGGTATTACACCAACGTTCAACCACAAAAATACCCTTCTCTTTTGGGATGGGGTGACAATTACACAAAAAACATTCAAACATATCCTAATTACACTTCAAACCCAATTAGCTATTTAAGGATGGAGGAGGTTGATCAACCGTTAAACATGTAATACGGTCAACCCAATGCAAAAACCGTGTTATTATCACAAACAAAACACGTTCTTACCACAAATTCTTTTCAAGACCTCACATTTCCATGCAATGAACAGAAGATGACATATTTACATGAATAACTAATCTTCTTCATCAAATAGACAAGTCTTTAGATAGAATGAAGGCCACAACCTTTGAGATTTCAAATGCCTATCCTAAGATTCTTACTTCTGAGGAAGACAATAATTATAACACCGAACAATTCATGATAGGGTATCATGAGCCTACTCAATCAAACCTTACACCGTAGACACCCCAACAAGGGACTCAATCCTCTCCCAATGATGTCATTTCTACCTTAGTAGGGAGGATTAGATAAATAGAAAGTGCCTGACACGATAACCTACACATGCATTATGGTAGAACACGGGGCATCCAATTGATAAAAAGGATACATCCCTTCGAATGAACAACCAACGCAATATCTTATACAACGAGGTTATTTGGTTCATTAAAATCCAAGTGATCTTATCACGGGATTAGACACGTTAGGGATGGGTCCTCATCCTTGTCAAGCTTATCCTACACAAGGGTCATCCGGAGTGTGTTCTCAAATTCCACCACAACAGCAATGTGACATTCCACTGGATTTACGCTCACTAGTACATATCCTGGTATTATCCCACCTTACTTGCATATGTATTCGAAGTCCCCCAATATGAACCCATATTCCATTCCCACTCCTTATGCATAGTATCAAGGAGCTCCATACATTCTAGTCAATTCATATAATGCACTTATCTAGCTCTTTAGAATCTTACATAATGGGTACCTACACCGAGTACTTAAAGGAGCCTCTTAACTTCACCGTACGTAGTGTCATGATTCCACGCTCATTTCCTGATCTTCCAAAGTTTAAGGGAGAAGGAGACACAATTGCTCATATCAAATCCTACGCTACTGCCATAGGGAATTGCTTCATTGGGATGTTGTGGTAGCTAAAATATTTCCAAAGAATCTCGAAGGAATTCCATTGGATTGGTATTATCATATTCTAGAAGCCTCCATACACTCCTTTAAATAACTTGTTTCCGAATTCGTCAGAGCATTTGATATGAAAAAGTTGTTGTGTATAGGGATTAGGGAGTTTCTGCATATTAGATAGGAGCAAAATAAATTTGTCACCCATTTCATCCAGAGATGGCGTCAAGTTCTTTATTCCTTTGCAAGTGCACCCAACATGGACCAAATGGAACTTTGTGATCTTTTCCTTCACTCGCTCAATTGAGAGACTAAGGAAGAGGTCCAAAAGTTTCCTTTCCATAGTTATGAGGAAGTTTTGGAAGGTGCGCTTTGAATTGACCAAGCTGTTATTGATAGTGGGTGTAAGACCTATGGTCCCAATGGGAAATTGGTATCCCCGAATCAAAACAATGCAAACTATCACAAAAATGGTGCCAATAACCAAGGACCTAAGGGTGTGAATCGCAATTAAGGTGCTACCACAAATGGTGTTATTGATCAAGCCAAAAACGCGTATTTTTGTGAACAACAAGAACACCAATAACACTAACACGAGCAATAAAAGAGGCCCTTACATTGTCTTCCTCGGTCAACACATTTGATGTAAAATGCCCCTCTCAAAAGAAAAATCAAACCCAAGGCCCAAATTAGTAATAAAACTCTGGCCAAGGGGCAACAAATCATGGTTATAACAATCAATTTCAAAATTATAACCAAGGTTATAATCAACAACAAAAATGCTTATCAAAGGCCAAGAGATTACATCCCTAACCAATACTATGGTTTCCAAAAGGTTTGAGGCCATGACAATAGAGCTTGCCACGATTGCAACAAGTTTCTACAAAGACTTCCCGAAAACCAAATGCAACACTTTGTAGACATGTTCCTAAAAATCCGAAACGAACCCACAACCTAGTCATATCGGACACTGCACACCTCAAAATGTGAACCCTAAAAATCCTAGGGATGCCCAAGTGAATCCTCAAAATATAAACAAGGGCATTCCTATAGGGAACAACGACCATGAAGCCTCAACTTCTGACAACTCTCAGGTTGCTCCTAACCTTGGTTCAAATGACAATACAAATATTTTGGGATTAGTTGAGCTAGAGGATGAGCCAGAAATTAATGCAACAACTTGGACAAAAGAATATGTTTCACAACCCTAGACACTATTTCCTTTTCAAAGGATGATGTTCCAACAATCATAAAACCAATAGAGCCTATGCTTTAATATTAGATTTGAACAAGACCTTTTCTCACATCTCATTCTTAGATTTGTTTGAAGAATTCCCCTTCGCATTGTTCTGTGTTGCTCGATGCGCTAGCTCTTGGTCATCATCTAATCCATGTTACGCCTCCTCCCAACTCTCAAAAAAATCATATTGAATTTGACATACATCCTCCAGGATAGAGTGATATGGATACTAGGTTTGTTTTCAATATAGACAAGATGCCATCTGACGTTGAAATTTCCCGAAGAGGCAATCCCGCCTTAATTTTTACATGTCTCGGGTTTACAACAATTACATTAAGAGAGTCATGATTGACGATGGGGCTACTTATGAATATAGTTCCCTTCTCTTTCTTAAAAGTTAGGATATGGGGAAACTAATTGCTCCTCCACAAGAAACACGTTACGAGGGTATGACAGTCTCAAGGCAATGTCCATCGGGACTATAATACTTCCGGTCACTCTTGGACCCAAGACAATCCTTACTGAGTTCTATATTATAGACAAGGAAACCGACTATAATATGATCCTCATTCATCCTTGGGTACATCGCATGAAGGCTACTCCCTCCACTTTGTTTCAAGAAGTAAGATTCTTACACTTAGGGAAGATCTTCATTGCCCAAGGGGATCGTACTCCCTTCGATATACACTTAGAGATCCTCAAGAAGAAAAGGGGAGTCCATTCAAAGTATGAACTTCCTGTGAACCAATTGAACAAACTACATCCATAAAAAAATTGGTCCCAATCACCTCGAACGCTCCAAAGGCCGAGGTCACCGACCCAAAATCTGATCAAGTAGCAAAAACTGATAAAGGTAAATCAATATCTCAGGGAAATAGTGTCCACTAAAACTACAACAGAAATCATGAAAATATTAGAGAGTGATGATCTCATCTTCCTCCCATTTGACCACGAGGGGATGGGTATTCTTCTCAATTTAGCATCTCTTCCCTCCAACGACTTAGGTCTAGGTGTAAGCATGATAGAATTAACAAATGAAGAAGAGCATTTTGAGATTGGAGTGATGCCCATTAAAACCATCTCTGAGGGTTGTTTTATTCTAAAACTTGGTTTCAATCCAAGTGCATCTGAAACTAATTTTTTCATATCCACGGGGCAAGGCCTCATTATCTAGCAAAAATTGCAAGTAAACACAACATTCTACATAGGAAACAAGGTTGAGCAACGTGGTCATGCTCACCCACACACCATGTGTCAAGAATGTAACAAAGAGGTTCATGAATGCCTCTTTCAGACAAATGAGTATAATGATTGGATATATACACTTCGAGAAAGGGTTGTAAGTTTAAACCCATAATGGTAGACCCTTGTCAAGAGAACGGAAACTTCAAAGATCGTGTGATTTCTCTATGTACTTTTGGAGGTGAGGAGTTCAACATCTGTCAACTCTCTTCACCTTAGACGTTCCAACATTTAGTCCCACCTGCATTCTCATGTGTACTTTATTGCATCCACATTTGCATTCTCATTTGCTAACTCATTCAATGAAATTTGTAATCAAGAACTTATCTTTCAAGAAACTTTTAGCAACTTCTAAAATATTGGCAAAACCTCTATCACACTTCTTCAAATATTCGTAATATTATCATCAAACATTTCTCAATCATTTCATCATTCAGCAAGTAAGACATAGTTTTGAAAATTATCCTACCAAGGCCTACATACTTGGTTCTTCTCGTAGTTTACTTTCAGATTAGGTGTCTTTTTCCCATAAGTTTATTCTAGAAGCTTCTTGGTGTCACATATTTCCCAAAAACACCTCTTTGGTAGCAAAATATTGTAAATGTTTAACCCAAATTTCTTATTCGCTTATCTCAGCCTTCGGTGTTGAGCCCTCACATCTTATTGGTTGTGTGGGGTTGATGCTAGGGAAAGTTATCCCTCCCAAAAGCATGGATTAAAGTTAAAACAAAATAAAAAGTATAAAATTCAAGTCAAGAATCAATACAAAATTTTCATTTACACACTTCCTTGCCCCACCAACCTTCGGTGTTGAGCCCATGCTTCTTACTAGTAGCGTGAGGTTGGGAAAGGAGGGAAGTGCCCTTACTTGCCTATGTCTTGTCCTTGGTGATGAGCCCATGCTTCCTACTGGTAGCATGGGGTAAGATGTAGGGGGTCGTTTCAAATAAATTAGTAAATAGTAAAGCAAGTTATTCGATAAAAAGTTCTTTGAAATTTCAAAATCCTAACAAAATGAATTAGATGTGTATGTTCAAGAGTTGTAAACCTTAAAACCAGATTTTGTCAATCAAGTGGCCATCTACGGATCTCAGTCTAGATAAACTGACAAGCAAATCACATTCTAAATTGTGTAGTAAGGAGTAACAAATATTACTTGAGAGGTTAAAGTTTTGAAACAACAAAAAAACATCATTTTGTTTAGCATATCATCATCCATTGCATACATTCTGAAAAAGCATAGAAATTCAGAAATTCTAAACATCTAAAAGTACACATGTGAAGCAAACCACAAAAGAAGTCAACTCTAGTGAAAGGAAGATCCGAACCAAAAAGAGGTATCTGTATATATATCATGGAATAAAGTTTTATTACAATGCCATCACACACTAGGCATGGTCAAAAGTCTCATGAATGAGCCCGAAAATACAAAAAAAGTCATATATGTGCCTCACAAAAATGGGACTAAGCAATAAAGGTACTCTGCCTATCTGCCTCTTTAAGACCCCTTACGACCGCTTCTAGTTACAAATTTTCTAAAAGTTATTCTCAATTGCATTCCCATGGCAAAGGACAAATTCCAATGCAAACTACCATTTCTAAATCCATTCCAATTCAACCATACTCAAACAAAATGGTCACCATGGGTCTAGAGCTCAAAAATCACCAATCGAATACGCGCAAATGAATTGAAAAATGAGTTTGTTTTGATATATATATATATATATATATATATATATATATATATATATATATATATATGTTGTTTTAACCTCGTTTTGAGTGATGTGTCTCCATGGGTTTTGGAGCGTTGGCGCAAGTATATTATTATCCCCGTGTAATGGTAAGTCCTCTTGTTGTTTTTGATTTAGCGTTTATTTTCGATATTTTATCTATCTCGCACTTGAGTTTCCTTTTCACCTTACAGTAGCGGGAGTTTAAATGGTGACATTTCGGCACACTAACGTGTCGATATAGCTTCTAACTCCCCATTTTGGGAATGCCATACTTAGACTCTACATTTTACGCCTCTTCATGGCTAAAACGATTCTTCGAGGGGGCAATATGTACGCACCCAATTTTGTACATGCTACATTATCGGAAACGGTTACAAAAAGGTCCCCAATGATGATTCATGTTCTTTCGTAATGTGTTTGAGCTCCTAAAACCTACTTACGTTTTATTTGTGGCTCTAGTATGTCTTACTTAGCTCCCGACGCTTTTTACCAGCTTCCCATTTAGTTTTAAGCTAGTTTTGACCTTTAGTTTAGAAACCGCCGCCCTGCTCAGGTGATGGTTTTGAACCGCCGCCGCCAAGGCAGGCGGTGGTTTTGTAACCACTGCCCTAAGCATGGCGGTGGTCTTGTAATCGTTGCTCTACCCTAGGTAGTGGTCATGTGTGAATTTTCCAAAAATTTCACTCATGTTTTGACGCGAGATTCTCTCACTTAACTCCCATTTTAGAACACATTTCTTGCCTGTTTTATATGAGTCCAAAGCCCGACTGCCTTGTGGCATGCTATTCTTTACTTCTAATTTGTGATTGATGATTATTAATACTTTGAACTCCCCTTCATGTTGTTGTGTTACCTTTTGGCTGCCAAGTGGCTTTAACCATTACCTAGCCAAATTCCTATAAATACAATGCTTGTATTCAAGCAAATGGCTTGAGAATTTTTGTGTTTCTTGCATAGTATTGCTGTAAAATCCTACCAAAATTGCATAGCCAAGGTCGATCTCTTGTGCTATCTCTCTTCTACTTGCATTGTAAACTGCCTTGCCTCAAGCCGCCATTGCTCAAGCGCTTTTTCCTCACGCTACGCCTCTGCATTCCCTAATTCCTTGGACTCACATGAACACATAGAGAATGAAAGGATAAAGTGAGGGGGCAAATTACTACACAACTGGATTTACCTCTGTTATAAGAATTCTAGGTTAGAGTTGTTATTTGATTTCCTTCATTGCTGCAATTTATTATTGTTACATCATATCAAATAGATTAGAAATCAATTTTCATTCATTTACAATTAATTAGTTAATTTCCAAAGGGTTTACATCTTTCATAGCAGCTCTCGGTATGACAAATCTTCTTCTTCCTACCCTCGTGTGGATTTGAAGGAGAAAATGTCTATAAGAAGTTGTTTACGTATCATAGATTATTTGGAAAAGTTCTTGTTTCATGTTAGTATTATTTAGAACACACTCACACAGTGAATAACCTCACCAAAGTTATTTTTCTTGTTTAGTTTTAGTATAGAAGTAGGAGAAATTTTTGTTTAGTGATTATAATATTTCAGTTTCGTGATTTGTTTAGATTAGTTTCCTTCAATATTAGCTTAGATTGTTAATTTCATTTAGTTTACATTGACACTTCAAACTAGTTTAGCACTTGGATCCAATTAGGAAAACATGCCATAGGGAATTTACGCTACCCATTCATAGCCTCTAAATCTCCCTTTAGCTGATTTTGCTACTGGGAAATCACACTACCAGATCTTAGTCACTAATTCTCCCATAGCCAGCTATCCACACACTCCATAGTGGTTGTCCCGACACGACCTTGGGAGGTCAAAGTAAAGAAGGTCACATGTCATTTTTGTTTGTACACTCACAAAGTCCCAATCTCATTAAATATCACCATTTTTTGTTCATGAGCCGTATCATCCTCAAAATACTTGAGTACTTTCATACTCATACATTCACCATTGAGAAGGTATTCTTCCTCAAATGGAAAAGAAAAATATTCATTTTCACAATCATGTTCATTATTTAATCCTTCAATTTGTTTACCTCCAAAATCCTTCTAGAACTCCCGGAATCATCTGAAGGTTTTAGTTTTCACAGTTAGGGAATTCATTCCTTGCAAAAAGACCCGGTCTTGCACAAGTTGTCCCTGAATAAACTTTTCTTTCCTAAACTTTCCTAAACTACGTCAGACATCTTCTATACTCTCTGACATAAAACTAAAATTCTTTTTATTTTCCTTGAACACTATCGAAGGATGTTTATTGGTTGCGTTGCAAATGGCCAAAAATGGCCTTTTTAGGCCTCCACAAAAAGAAATATTTCATCGAGTCACAATGAATTCATCAATCATCTTGGGTGATCATCCCTACACATTGAAACAAACTTGAAAACCTTTTTAAGACTTTCCTCTAAGTTGGGGTGAGGGTTGAACTAAGGAAATCTAGCCAGAGGAAGGATTCACAATGATAGGGAAACATGATTTTCAATCATCGACTTAGTTTTCATGCTCAAAGTTTCAATTTTGCATGTTATAGATTTTGGATGAAAACATGTCAATAACCAATCAAGAAGGCCCCAAAACCTAAACAATGACTATATTATTTCCCAAAATAGATATCGATTATAGAATTTAAATCCTAAAATCTTTAGGCTGAATGTTGAAATCTGAAAAATACCTATGTACTGACCATATTAGAATATGAAAAGCTATCTTCAATCGTGACTTATGGAGTCAGTGAGACTAGTTCCATAAGGTGTAGAGTGACCCTAATTTCTTATATTTACTAAAATAAATTTAAAGTATAAGAAATGATAAAGTATAAAGATTAATAAATGAAAATCTTATACTTGAACATTTATTTTGTAGATATATAGCTCCCAAAGCCCATATATAACATTACTAATAAACGTGCTCGCGTTATAATGCGCTCACGTTATAATGTGCTTGTGTTTTAGGCTTGGTAATTACCAATCCTAGTAATTCAAAACACGATTGCGCTTTCCCAAAATGTGCTCGTGTTTCACTTCAAATTAAAAATTTGGCCGATTTTTGGTCCCCCATCTCCGTGCACTTGCCCTTGAGTTTCAAAATTTTCCCCTTTTGATTTCTTGCCAAATTTTTAATTTGGCCTCTTTAAGCTTGTATTTTCTTAAATGAATAATGCACTTGAGATTGAGATGATTAAATCGAACATAGATAGCGGATATTATTTGGGTACGAATAATATTCTCAATGGAATAAGTATGAGATATGCGAGTATTGAATTCCCACCTTCTAATTTCCAGCATTCCATTCATGTCTACGTTGTTCCTATCAAAGTTAACACCGTTGAATTGGTCACAACTATAAAGCTAAGAACATATACCAGGGATTTTTTGGGGAGGAATAATATGAGCCTTGGAATATGTATAAGGCTTGCGGGTAGTTAATTTCCACCATCCAAACAAAATCCTCAACACCCTACAAAAATACATATCCAAAGATCATACCCTTTTTTAACTAGTGATCATTGAATGACGACATCATCATGGCTGTTAATGAGGGAAACCCTTGTCAATTTTACACAACAACACATTACTTATTTTCCTTCTCTCCTCCACACTTTATTCCTCCACCCCTTCCCTTTCAAAATTCACATAAGAGATAGGTGTCATTTCTTCCCCTGTTGTAAACAAGTAACATGTATGTTGTAATTGGATTTGCGGGAATGATGTTGTTGTAGTTGTTATATCATTGTAGTTAATGATTGTTGGTATATCTAGAGAGAAACCCTAATCCAAAAATTACATCCAATCAAGACTTTCGATGCTACGCCCACACTACATCTTCCTTTTCTCTTGTGTCCCATGAAACGTGCACTCGATTTCCCCTTACATTTACGTGTGTTCTAACTAACGAATATATGCAAGAGCTAGAATTGTAAACAATTTTTTGTTTCATCAATATTGTTCATCCAATCCTTACATTTTGAGATATCTCCACAAACATTTGCATCCACATCTTACACAAAACACCTTTTCTACTTCAAATGATTAACAAAATCTCATGTGGTTGTTGGAGTGTGAAGTTCCCAATTGCTTTCCCATTCCCATTTCGTCGCCTTTGGACTTCTCCACTCTCAAACCCTTTCTTCTTCGCCACTCTTCCTCTCCCATTGTTCTCTCCCTCCACTTTGACTTCTTCAAAAAAACTTTTCAACGTTTCATCATACATTTCACGTGTGATTGCCAACTTTAAATAATTCTATTGGTTTTTATTAACAATATTACTCTCATATACACTTAAATAATGGTCTCATTGAGGGGCGTCAACTCCTATTTTCTTGTAGCAAAAGGTATTATAATTCTTTTTGAAGTTAGCAATAACAAGTAATAGAATCTAGCCTTGAAAAATAGGGGCTCTACTTTTTTGCCCCATGAACTTTAGAGGTGGTTAGAGAGGAGGGGTTAGTAATTTCCCCATACAATTTAGGTTGATTTTATCCTTGTAGAACATAACATGTATTCCCGCCAATATTTTTTTATAATTTTACAAGGAAATATGATTTTCATTTACCTACAAATTACTCTAAATTATAATGAGATCCTATAATATGGGGAGAAGAGCCAGTATGTGAACACTGCCCAATACTTGAACACTATTTTGCATTTAAAATATCCAATACTTGATGGAATAAAAACCAAAATTTTGATTATTGAAGTTTAAAAAATTGTTTATTTATAAATCATATGTGAATGGGGTCAACATCTCACTATTATTTAGTACACAATAAATATTAATTGGTACTTTCATTTTCTACAATAAAAGACTCATTTGTTCAAAGTATAAGTACAACATATCAATTGACAAACCCATCATATCTATTTAATGGGTTGAGTATTTCACTTTCCAATGCATCCCTTTCCATATTCCAAGAATGTATGTTCAATCACCAGATCTTTCATATCCAGACTTTAATACATACCTGCAAAAAAAAAGCACACCTTCTTCTCAAGATTCAAATTCATCCATTAAAAACACCAATAAAATTGTACACTTGAAGGTAAAAAGTAAATATGAATATCAAATCAAATAATTTCAGCCACAAGATCATCTCAAAATCAATTTCAACCTTTGATTAAAAAGACCCTCCACCTTGATCCATGTCTTACATTTTGATTGGATACTCTCTCCCCTATGTTGGTAATATATATTCACTTTCCTAGTCTTGTTTATTGCTGATTTACTTCTGTAGGGTGCATGATTACAGTCAATTTTATAACAAGAGATTACTTCTATCAAGTTTTGAAAGGAAAGGTCCAGCAAATAAAAAATTGCAGGTTAGTTTTCATACCTACTGCTTATAATTTCAAATTTCCTGCATATTCTCATACAACAATTGGCTGCATATTCTCCTTAAATGTAACATTTGTAGTCTACATATTCTCATTGTTATCTTTTAAAGCTCAGATTGATTACAGTTAGTTTTTAAAGATGAATTCAATTCATATTGAAACCTGAAAATCATGAATTCTGTGTATTTTATAAAGATTAAATGCTTCCATGGTGTGCTGTTTTTTTATGAATTACTGTCCAGCAAATGAAATATTGCTTATTTTTCTCAGCCTTCCTAACTTTCTTCTCAAGTCCAGTAAATGAATTATTTGATCCTCATTGTCATCCTGCACAATGGTGCTTCTCTGCAAAAGTTGCCATGAAATACATGCATCATATTCCTCCCTCACTTCCTCAATGGCAAATTGCTTATCATTCTTACCAGACCCAATAGTATACCATGAAAACCAGTTCACCATGAATATCAAAACAAATTTGAACAATCCCAGAAACAAAGTCATGTGAACACTTCCCAATACTTAAAACTATTTTTTGCAATGGAAATATCCATTAATTGATCAAATAAAATCCATAATTTTGCATACAGATAAGACTCCACAAAACTGTGTGAAAATTTATTGGTGTGTTGTTGTGTGAGCAATAATGAAATCTGTCATTGTAGGTTTTGATGACCAAAATAGTTAATACATGCATTAATGCAAACCCATCTCGCCAACAATTGTTCTGGATGCTTCACAACTGTTCACAGAGCTACCAACAACTCTTCACACAACTGCAAAAAAATCACAATAAAAATCTTCAAAAAAACTACAGAAATGCAAAATAGTGTTCAAGCATTGGGAAATGTTCACATACTAGCCCAATTCCCCTAGCTATTAATGCTCAACTAGCATCGTGTTACATGAACCACTTTGGATCTCCACGAGTAGGGGAGAAGGGCCAGTATGCAAACATCCCAAGTTCACGGGTCCATTGGACCAAATCCTTGCCACATATGATTTCTAATTTTACAGATAGTGATAAATAAACATTTTTTTATTTTATATCTCTAATTTGGAATCATATTAATGGAAGCAAAGACCCCAATTAATGCTCACACACCAACACACCAGATTAGATGGAAGCAAATAATATTAAAATGAGTTTCCAAACTAAAGAGATAAGATAAAGAAATGTTTATTTATAGGTAGCTGTAAAATTGACAACCCTACATGACAAGGAATTGGCCCGATGGACCCGTGAACTTAGGGTGTTCACATAATGGCACTACTCCCAGAAATTCTATTTTCAAATTGCTATGATTACAACTTTGAGGCACTGAAATTCTTGCCCTCTAACCCACTTTGTAGAGGCATTCAACAAACATAAAAAAATGGCCTGAATGAAAGATTTATTCTTCTCCCTACTTAAAATCAAGCACAAAGTAGCTACCAAGAATGCAATATATCATTGACAGTAGTCAATGATTGTCATTGAAAGTATTCCAGTATTACAACATATTTGTTGCCACCATAACAACATATGTAGTCAAGCTATTACAATTACGATTCTTACATGCATTCACTTCTGAAGATGATTTGATGTCATAAAACATTACATTAACAAGACCTGCATCAATTGATCAATATCAATTACAATGTCCAAAGGGGTGATTGCATGTTCGAGTGAAACATTATAATTGATATTGATCAATTAGAAATAAGCTGATGAATGTAGTGTTATTTTATAACACCTCATCTTTAGAAGTGTTTAGGGGAGAAGGGCCAATATGCGAACACCCTAAGTTCGTAAGTCCATTGAACCAAATCCTTGCCATGTAGGATTTCCAATTTTACAGCTAGTTATAAATAAACATTTTTTTATCCTATATCTTTAATTTCGAATCATATTTTAATATTATTTGATTCCATATGATCATCAAAAAAATATCTCAAAAAAACTCATTTATTAGTGGAGACCTGAAGTGGTTCACACAACACGATAATAGTTGAGCATTAAAAGATAAATAAAAGAGGGAAATGCAATTTGTCCTCGTGGATTTTGATGCACAATGTAGATAAGACAATGATTAATGCTCACCCACCAATGCCTCAACAGTTGTTCCGAAGGCTTCCTTTGGATGCATTCCATACCAACAACTGTCCAGCGTCCATACCAACAACTGTCCACCGAGATCAATGCTGGATATCACTATTTTCTCTCCTGGCATTCACATCACATCTGCAGTCAGTCAGTCCTGGCATTGGCATTTTCTCAGTCTTGGCTGGATATCACTATTTTCACTCGAACATTGGCATTTTCTGTCCAACTGATACCTACAGTCAGTCCTGTCTCATCACATCTGCAGTGATGGAACCCCCTGCGCATCACGATTTGGAGCAATACCACAAGACTTTGAAGGTGAAATACCACAGTTTAAAGAAAAGGGAGTCTAGAAGAGTAATAGATGGCACAAAGCAATACTTAATTGACAACCCTACATGACAAGGAATTGGCCCGATGGACCCGTGAACTTAGGGTGTTCACATAATGGCACTACTCCCATAAATTCTATTTTCAAATTGCTATGATTACAACTTTGAGGCACTGAAATTCTTGCCCGCTAACCCACTTTGTAAAGTCATGTGAATATCATTGACAGTAGTCAATGATTGTCATTGAAAGTATTCCAGTATTACAACAGATTTGCTGCCACCATAACAACATATGTAGTCAAGCTATTACAATTACGATTCTTACATGCATTCACTTTTGAAGATGATTTGATGTCATAAAACATTACATTAACAAGACCTGCATCAATTGATCAATATCAATTACAATGTCCAAAGGGGTGATTACATGTTCGAGTGAAACATTGTAATTGATATTGATCAATTAGAAACAAGCTGATGAATGTAGTGTTATTTGATAACACCTCATCTTTAGAAGTGTTTATATATGTAATCAACAACCCAACTTATAAATTTTGTCTTTATCAAATAATATGAAATTAATAAAACATGTATTAAATCATCGTTAATGGTGCCCAAAGGGGTAATCACAAGTTTACCTACAAGTTTATAATTCATATTGTCATGTATCATAAGCTTGCTAAAATTTTCCCATTGTAGATGATCTTATTGATATATTAATACATATATTACTAATTTTATATTGTTTAATACTGCAACATTTCGAGAAGATGAAGAGAAAGAGGATTTTGAAGCGAGGACAACGTATGCCCAAAAATGAGGTGTACAATTTGAAATTGAAACATCTAACCATGAAACAGATCAACAAGATGCTACAATAATAAGTGAAGAGGATGGTGCAACAACAAATCAAGGAGATACAAACACAACTGATGATCATCAGCTAGAACCTGCTGGATGTCAAGTAAATAGGCATGAAATAGAGGAAAATGTGGTTGTTAGAGGCAACACTTCGACCAAGAAGGTTAGAATTTTGTCTAGTTGGTCAAAAGAAGATATGTTAAAGGCCATAGATGATATTGAATTCAACAATTATTCAATTAGAGTTGCTGCACTGAAATATAATTTACCTCCTACATCTGTTCATTATTGGCTGAATGGTCTAACCCATACAAAAAGGAAGGGCCCTACACCTGTTTTGAGTGAAGGAGAGGAGAAAGAGATAGTTGAATGGTGTAAGCAAATGGCAGATTTAGGGCATGGAGTGGGATTTATGCAACTGAGGGCATGTGTTGCACAAATTTTTGAAACTAGAGAGACTCCATTTTGAGAAGGATTACTTGGAAAATCTTGGTGTGAAGGATTTAGAAAAGAGACCTGCATAAGTCCTACTGATTGTTGAAGGTATAAAAAGAGATCATGCAATAGGTTTACGTCTAGAGGTGGTTAGCAAGTTTTATGAAAAACTAGCTAACATTTATATCAATTCCTATGGTGCAGGAAAAATATGGAATTGTGATGAGATAGGAATCCAAGCAAGGAGAAATTGTGGCACGAGGGTGTTTGCCACCAAGGGTTGTAGGAATGTTCCCAAAATCATTCCTCGTAGCAGAGAATGAATGACAATTCTATGTTGTGTAAATGCTGCAGGGCAATGTATCCCTAACTTTTACTTATTTAAAGGTCAGAAAGTTTCAAAAAATTATATCAAGGGATGTGAACCAGGTGCTTGCAGATGGCTGCTCATCCAAGTGCTTGGATGACTAGAGAGCTCTTTATAAGTCTGGTTGTATCATTTTAGTAAGTCTGTACCTAGAGGAGTGTGCCCTGAAAATAGGCATTTACTTATATTTGATGGTCATGGAAGCCATGTGGCATTGTCAACTATAGAAGAGGCCGGCGATTGGGGATTGATTTATTGACATTGCTAGCACATACTACACATAGGTCGAACCACTTTGGATGTTAGTGTCTTTGGTCCTTTTAAAGCATATTTCAGATCTGAGAGGATGCAGTGGATGTGTAATAATAAGTACCAAGAAGTCAAACGTTCAGACTTGGCAAAAATAGGTAGTAGAGCTCTAGCCAAGGCCATGACACCTGCAAATATTCGTGTTGGTTTTAGATGCACAGGTATATGGCCACTTGATCCAAATGCATTATAAAATGACATGGAATGTAGTAAACTATATATCATTGAAGAAGATGACAATGAAAATGATGTTGAAAATGTCATAGATGATGATACTACTGAAAACATCATGAATGTTGATTGTACTAAAAACATAATAGATGTTGATGTCTTGAAAAACATCCTAAGTTTTTCAAGAGATGTAGCTCCACCACTTGGCGACAATATAGGAGAAGATTACTTCATGGAATCAGTTGAGAATCTGAAAACAACAAAAAAATTCAATCCAACCATAGAAACAATGGTTGTTGCTAATAAAGAGGTGGAGGAACCAAGTCTACGGGAGAAAGACAAAGTATAATGCAGACAAAAGATTATGAAGTGAACCACATTGTGAATACTCATGACAATGGCACATCCAACTGCAACAATGAGGCCCAGGGAATAGGAGAGGATGATCTCTCATTGCCAAGTGCACCACAACAACCTACTTGGCTGCAAGAGCATATTGCAGAGTTGGGACTTGATCAGATTGGAAACACTAAGGATGAAAGTATATCTTTACCTTCGATGCCAACCAACCTTGAGCCAACAGACTTTGAACCAACAAAATTTACTCATTATTATGCTGACATAGAGGAAATTGAGGTCATTGATAAGGATAAAAATGAGGAAGAGACAACTCAACATGATGTTGAAAGTGTTATATCAAATGATGGTGTTGCTGCAAATGAGAAGAAATTGGGTAAATTTTTAAGGTTATCGACACAATTTATACGGGATCCTTCCAAAGGTAAGAGTGATGCTGCACTTCGGATAAGTCATGCTTCACAATTGCTAACATCTGATGCTTATGTTTAGATGTTAAAAGATACACAACAAAAAAACAAGAAATATTTGAAGGAAACAACGTAAAAAGGAGCATATTGAGGCAAAAAAGCAAGAAAGGTTGGTAGCAAAGGAGCAAAAAAGAAGAGAGATTGCAACGCATTAAAGAGAGGCAAGAAAGGGATCTACAAAAGTTTGTTGAAAGACAGGAGCGTGAGAAACAAAGGGAAGTAGCTTGCCAAAAAAGGAATTGGAATTACAAAAGAAGGAAGCCACTCGCCATCAAAGGGAGAAAGAGAAACAAGAAAGAGATAACAAGTTCAACAATCCGCAGGTTTTGTTTCCCATGCATCATTCCATGCCCATACAGAACTCCATGTTACAAGATATGTTGAAAGTTCCTATCCCAAATTACCACCCTTACTTCCTTGACACCAACAGAATGCAAATAACTTCAACTCCAACTACACACCCCATTATCCCACAACCTCCTACTTCACATACAACCTTTCATACCATATCTGGTTTTCCTATTCCACCATGGGTTCATCCAATGAACCTCTTAATGACTCCAACAACATCTGTCAATGATACAATTGTTCCTGATAGTCCAAACTCAGGGCCTTTTTGAAGGTGTGACATGGAAATTGACTAACAAACTGATCCCAAAATTATGGCAACATTCGAGGAGTATTTTTTTGTGTTGCAGAAAAATATGTATCAAAATCAATTGAGAATGCATTATTGCATTCACAATTATAGTTTATAGTTGGTATATTTTTCTCCGAATGTAATGAATATGGACACATACAGTATAAGTTTATATGTTTTGCTCCAAATGTAAGAAATATAAAGACATGCAATACATGTTAATACATTTTGCTCCAAATGTAATCATTGTTTCAGATGTGGAAACCAAATCAGCTCAGAATTTGTTAAAAAAATACGTTAAATTGTTACAGCTTAAAATGAATACCATTAAATAAAAACTGAAAGACAAGGATTTATTTGAATCTTGGTGAGGTAAAAACCTCACCTCTAGATGGCTTAAAAACATAGAATTGTAGGTAACATTTTCCTTGAGTATTAGTAGTGTGAATACACACTGTTTGCACCCAGCTTCAAACGACCTCGACACATACAACTGCCATTCCAAAGTTTTCCAGAAACCTGCACATGCATGTTTTTTCATTTATTAAAAAATTGAATCAAAAATCATAAAGCTACATTTACAAATCAAATAGCATGTATACGGTTACAAATCAAAAAACAGATCAAATTTTATGTTCTCTCAAAGCAAAGACAACCAATCCATCGTGTTGCTGTATGAATAGAAAATAATTACAAAGGAGGATGAATTTGTTTGAAGACTGAGAATGTTCATAGCATAAGGATCCCTTACCTGGCTAGTTAAGTATTGCTCTGTGCCATCTATTACTCTTCTAGACTCCCTTTTCTTTAAACTATGGTATTTCACCTTCAAAGTCTTGTGGGTTCTGTCGCTGCAGATGTGATGATACAGATCGAGGGGGTTCCATCGCTTTAAAAAATGCCAATGTTTGAGTGAAAATGCCAAGCTAGGAATGAGAAAATTCCAATGTCGGGACTGAGAAAATGCCAATGCCAGGACTGATAGGTATTAGTTGGATAGAAAATGCGAATGCCAGGAGAGAAAATAGTGATATCCAACATTGATCTCGGTGGACAGTTGTTGGTATGGGGACGCTGGACAGTTGTTGGTATGGAATGCGTCCAAAGGAAGCCTCCGGAACAACTGTTGAGGCATTGGTGGGTGAGCATTAATCACTGTCTTATCTGCATTGCGTGTCAAAATCCACGAGGACATATTGCATTTCCCTCTTTTATTTAGCTTTTAATGCTCAACTACTATCGTGTTGCGTGAACCACTTCGGGTCTCCACCAGTAAATGAGTTTTTTTTTAGATATATTTTTTTCGATCGATCATATGGAAGCAAATAATATTAAAATATGATTCAAAATTAAAGATATAGGATAAAAAAATGTTTATTTATACCTAGCTGGCATACTGGCAATCCTACGTGGCAAGGATTTGGTTCACTGGACCTGCGAACTTAGGGTGTCTTGGCCCTTCTCCCTAAAGCATCCAAGTATTTTCAATTTTATGTGGAGTTTGTTTGAGGTATTTATTAATTCCAATGGTATGTGTGTTTAATTTGTAATTAATATTTCATGTTTTCAAAATTAGATTTAAGTATTTTTTTAATGTTGAGTGATTTATATTATTTTAAAAAAATTAAATATTTTTATTTCAAAATATTTATTTATTTTTTCCATATTGATTAATAAGAGGAATATTTCTTAAATTCTTATTGGCAAATATTTCCTATAAATTGCAAACAAAATTACTGATTCTAGGTGGAGTCAATGCTAAATCTATCCTTGTAAAGAAAGATCACGAAGCAAGGATTTTTGTCCATGAAATTTCATTCTAAACTCATGAAAATTATGGGTTTTAAGTGGAGTTGAGCACTTAACCTCCCCTTACAAAGAAAGATCACGAAGCGTAGATTTTTATCCATAAAGATCTCGCTTTTAAATCCACAAAAATTATAGACTTTTGGTGAGTCGAACCCTAAACCTCCCACCGTTAAAAGAGATCATGAAGCAAAGATTTTTATCCATCGATCACATTCTAAGCCCATGAAAATTGAAACGTATCTTCTAGACACTAAGGGCGATCTCAAATCGAACCTAAATAAAATAGATCTTGATGTGAATGTAAATGCAACGGAGAGGAGGGTGAGGCTGGAGAGCATCTTGCAGTTTATTATTCCAAATTCCAATGCATATTTCAAGCGTGTGTGAAAAGAGAGTCTTATAAATGCACTACCCTTAAAATAGTTATAAAAGTCAGTTCCTTGTTTGTGAGATAACTAGCAATCGCACGCGGGGTGTGCGATGAAAACGCCGAAAGAGCGGTTGGATGAAAGAAAAAGAGAAAGTACGAGCAAAATAACGTATATCAACTTAGTTTAATGAACAAGATAAATAAATAGAAATATGAGGCATAAGTTGTTATCAAAACCAAAAAGATGAGATATATACAGGCAGGAGCGATACCAAGATGGAAGGGGAATGCGGCCCCGCAAGAGCTGGAAGGAGCTAAGACGAACGATTTAAGGGGAGAGCCAGAGAAGATGGAAGGGAGCAAATCCAATATTCCTCTTGGAGCCTGGAATGCAGAAGGGGAGTGGAGGACATGCGAGAGTAATGGGAGAAAGAGAAAGCTAGAGAAATACGAAGCGAAGAGAGAGACAAAACCCTTGAGATAGCAATGAATGTAAGGCCTTGTCTTTCAGTCCTGCCAATGTCCACTATAGCAAGTTGTAGTGTAAGCCCTTGAGATTTGTGGATAGAAAAAGCCCAAGCCATTTTGAGCGGTAGTTATCTACGGCCTCCTCTAGAAATGGGAGGAATAGGAACATGCAAGGGGTTGTTTGAATCCCAGGGAGGTCCTGTGTAACAATCAAATTTGATGACGACAAACAGAGGAAGATTTGGAGGGCCGGAGGATATTCCATAGATTATGTCGATGATAGAACCAGTAGCACTGTTGACGAGACCCTTCTCAACCCACAAGTTTGCGGAAAGCATTACTTTTTTATTAATGTAGAGAAGAACCTTGGGCTTTAATTGATCATCCTCGGTATCACCTGATGCAGAACATCTTGTCTTTTCAGCAATAGATCTGGCTATAGGAGAGTTAAGGGACTTCAACATAAAAAGGTTGTGTGAGTCCACAAGGTCATTCTGAGCGAAAAGATGAGGGCCTTCTTTAAATTCAATCCTTTCTTGTTCGGATAGGGAGGAATCGATCTTGACATAAGAGCTTCCCAATCTTGGATTAGAGGGATGGTGTTACGAATGTTAAGCAGTAATTCCTCGGAATGATGTATGTGCAGGTTCAGAGCCTTGTTTCCTGAAGATTGAATGAAGGGAGACCGATATGTTGAATTCGCGCCAGAGGGTAGCTCCGCAAGACTTGCTTGCATAAAGTGGAATGTCCATAACCGAAGGAAGTTGACCAAGGTCTCCGACAAGGATCATAGATCTACCTCCAAATGTTGAGTCTTTGAAGTGCGGGAAAGCCTCCCTAAGACGGTAGTTGATTCTGGAAAGAAGCTTTGGACCAACGAAACTCATTTTATCGATTAAAATGTATTTGATGTGTTTGAGTGAGTCTTGAAGAGAAGCGAAACTCATTTCATTTCATCATTTCATTTCATCGTACATGGAGTGTATGATGAAAACGCCGAAGAGGATGGGATGAAGATGTGAATATGATGGGTGGTGATGGCAAGAAATAATGGAACATACTGTGCATTGATCAACAAGAAGGATTTATAAAGAAATATGTAACACAAAACTTTTCAAAAGTGGACATGAAGTTTGAACTTCTTTGATAGGTACAAATTCAGTATGTGACAACTAGTGGTTGTAAATTCAGTTTTCCATATTATTTCTTTCAAAAATGTATGTGTTCTTCAAAAAATTGCTCGTAATTTGCAAACTGGCGTGAAACAAGCTCTTGGCCTGCTCAAGCTTGTCCTCATAGCCAACTTTCAATTCCAATTGTTTGTGCATAACAATTTCAGAAATCAACTCATCAATCACATGATCATCATTGTTGTTGGAAACCCACTTGTTTCCTCTCAAACTCCTCCTTAGTTAGGAATGCCATGTCTTTGTTGAAGGTGGTCGCCACCGCCACCTACAAATTATGTAGTGTTCCAACTAAGCTCTATTCTGCCCTGAATTCTGCGCAGTTAATGTAATAAACCTTCTTATGAGCAAGGAAACTACAAGCAAAACTATGACATATGGTATTGTCTGCGAACCCGGTTTTTGTTAAATCTATAAACAATTGACTATTGATCCTCGATTATTTTAGCTAAACTATTACTAAACTTGTAATTATTTTAGTTGTTTTGCTAATTCCAAACATCCCAATGCATAATGACATAGAGCCCATGGTACTATTGATCCTCGATTATTTTAGCTAAACTATTACTAAACTTGACTATGGTATTGTCAAGAACCATGCTACCTCCGTCATTATATGGATCAATTTTTTTAATCCACAGAAAGGCCAATAGCTAGCTAATGCTTCTTCTAAAAAACACAAAGTGTTACTATGGAAAAAGAGTACCTGACAGAGAAGAATAGTCATTGCACCAGTTATATTGTCAATTCATAGTCATATCCACCATAACAATGACATACTATGAAAACGGTATTCTTAACAACAAAGAATCTAACTTAATAATAACCACAATGCAAAATGCAAATAACTACATTCCAAAATGTATTTATTAAGAAAAACAAGCCAAGTAATTCCACACCTTTTTATGCAGTGGTCTCTTAAATTCTGGCCATGTCAGTAAAAGAAACAAGGCTAGGAGAGCTGTGGAAACTATTCAGCGTTTTATAATCAATATATTAATTGATTCTACTTTACTTGCTTTTTTAAATGTGTTCTTCTATTTCAGCATCATTTTCTGTTCTCTTCCGCATTTTGTTTTTGAGTGCATGAAAATTCTTAAACTGTATCTCTACGTCATTCACAATTCTACTTATTTTTTTTCAACGACTTTAGCTATTTAAATTTCAGTACATACAGTATCGATGTACTATTTTCTAAAGCTCAAATGTATATGTATTTTACGAAACTACAACAAATTGAAAATGTAATGTGAATGCTGATACATACCTTGACAAAAAAAATGCGGTTAAAAGTAATGTCACTTTCTTATTGCTTTGTGTAATCAATGAACTCACTGCCAGCAACCAAATCCAAAATATTCGAATCCAAACTGCTGAAAAACTTATGGTGAAGCATAGACAAGGCACAAGACATTTGGGGAAAAAGGGGAAAAGCGACAGCCGGAAGAAAATACCAGCAAATCTTCAAACAAAAGAAAACAGATCCATTTAAAAAACAATAACTATTTCATTGAAAGCTGAACCCTATGAAATGCGATACTCAGAAAAATACGTAAACTAAACCAATAATTAAGACCATTCCAATGCTCCTTTTCTCCATGCATAAACTAAACCAATAATTAAGATAAGCACGAAAATAAAAGCTTCTATAAATGTATATATACCCAAAATATCAAAACTCATAGCCCACGGATAGAGAAATACTGTTTCCACATCAAAAACAACGAAAATTAGAGTTGTTTCAGAAGTCTATAAAAATATCATCAACTCAGCTACAATATGAGTTAAATCATTTTATGCATATCCTACAATCATGGCATTCCATGAGACCACATTTCTTTGAGGCATTCTATCAAACAGTTCATGGGCTTTTTCAAGAAATCCATTTTGTGCATATCCTGCAATCATGGCACTCCTTGAGATCACATCTCTTCGAGGCATTCTATCAAACAGTTCACGTGCATTTTCAACAAATTCATATTGTGCATATCCTGGAATCATGGGATTCCATAAGCCCACATTTCTTTGAGGTAATTTATCAAACAATTCACGTGCCTTGTCTATGCTTCCACATTTTGCATACATGTCTACCAGGCAGTTGCAACTAAATCAGTCAAAATTCCTCTATCCATTATGCTTTGATGGATGTCCATCACCTGTTCCAAAGCTCCCGTTTTGGCACAGGCAGGGAGGATGCTGACAAAGGTTGTGGAATTTCTGCCTGATTAAATGGCATTTGCTACACAAAGCTTTTCATAAAAACACATATTTAAATGTATGTCAATTATTGCAGCATACAAAAGACATCGTTATCCTCACAAGGTAGTTACACTGTTTCACCATATACAACAAACAGGTCTTCAACCCAATGAGTTTACATTTGCCAATATACTCCCAGCCTGTGGAAAAATGGGAGCTTTGGAACAGGGCATTTACAGCCATCAAAGCATAAAGGATAGAGGAATTTTGTGAGATGTAGTTGCAACTATTCTACTAGACATCTATACAAAATGTGGAAGCATACCTAATGCACATGAACTGTTTGAAAGAATGCCTAAAAATGATGTGGTATCGTGGACTCGCCTAATGGTTTCTTAGATGTAGTTGCAAGTGCTCTAGTAGACATCTATACAAAATGTGGAAGCATACCTAATGCACATGAACTGTTTGAAACAATGCCTGAAAAAGATGGCGTATCAGGGATTGCCATGATTGCAGTATATGTACCAGATGGATTTTGCAGGGATGCTCTCACTCTTTGACGTACTAAAACAGTTCATGTGCCTTGTCTATGATTCCACATTTTGCATACATGTCTACCAGGCAGTTGCAACTACATCAGTCAAAATTCCTCTATCCATTATGCTTTCATGGATGTCCATACCTTGTTCCAAAGCTCCCATTTTGGCACAGAAGGGAGGATGCTGACAAAGGTTGTGGAATTTGGCTTTACATCTGCCAATTGCAATTGCATGAATGTTTCTAAGTAATTATAACACATTTTTAACAAATCCATTTTGGGCATATCTTGCAATCATGACTGTCCACGATACTACATTTTTTTGAGGCATTGTGTCAAACAGTTCACGTGCAAGGGGAAAAACGACAGCCGGAAGAAAGTACCAGCAAATCTTCAAACAAAAGAAAACAGATCCATTTAAAAAACAATAACTATTTCATTGAAAGTTGAACCGTATGAAATGCGATACTCAGAAAAATACGTAAACTAAACCAATAATTAAGACCATTCCAATGCTCCTTTTCTCCATGCATAAACTAAACCAATAATTAAGATAAGCACGAAAATAAAAGCTTCTATAAATGTATATATACCCAAAATATCAAAACTCATAGCCCACGGATAGAGAAATACTGTTTCCACATCAAAAACAACGAAAACTAGAGCTGTTTCAGAAGTCTATAAAAATATCATCAACTCAGCTACAATATGAGTTAAATCATTTTATGCATATCCTACAATCATGGCATTCCATGAGACCACATTTCTTTGAGGCATTCTATCAAACAGTTCATGGGCTTTTTCAAGAAATCCATTTTGTGCATATCCTGCAATCATGGCACTCCTTGAGATCACATCTCTTCGAGGCATTCTATCAAACAGTTCACGTGCATTTTCAACAAATTCATATTGTGCATATCCTGGAATCAGGGGATTCCATAAGCCCACATTTATTTGAGGTAATTTATCAAACAGTTCACATGCCTTGTCTATGCTTCCACATTTTGCATACATGTCTACCAGGCAATTGCAACTAAATCAGTCAAAATTCCTCTATCCATTATGCTTTGATGGATGTCCATCACCTGTTCCAAAGCTCCTGTTTTGGCACAGGCAGGGAGGATGCTGACAAAGGTTGTGGAATTTCTGCCTGATTAAATGGCATTTGCTACACAAAGCTTTTCATAAAAACACATTTAAGTGTATGTCAATTATTGCAGCATACAAAAGACATCGTTATCCTCACAAGGTAGTTACACTGTTTCACTATATACAACAAACAAGTCTTCAACCCAATGAGTTTACATTTGCCAATATACTCCCAGCCTGTGGAAAAATGGGAGCTTTGGAACAGGGCATTTACAGCCATCAAAGCATAAAGGATAGAGGAATTTTGAGAGATGTAGTTGCAACTATTCTACTAGATATCTATACAAAATGTGGAAGCATACCTAATGCACATGAACTATTTGAAAGAATGCCTAAAAATGATGTGGTATCAGGGACTGCCTAATGGTTTGTTACATGTAGTTGCAAGTGCTCTAGTAGACATCTATACAAAATGTGGAAGCATACCTAATGCACATGAACTGTTTGAAACAATGCCTGAAAAAGATGGCGTATCAGGGATTGCCATGATTGCAGTATATGTACCAGATGGATTTTGCAGGGATGCTCTCACTCTTTGACGTACTAAAATAGTTCATGTGTCTTGTCTATGATTCCACATTTTGCATACATGTCTACCAGTGCAGGTCAGTTTACATCACCAAAATTCCTCTATCCATTATGCTTTCATGGATGTCCATACCCTGTTCCAAAGCTCCCATTTTGGCATAGAAGGGAGGATGCTGACAAAGGTTGTGGAATTTGGCTTTACATCTGCCAATTGCAATTGCATGAATGTTTCTAAGTAATTATAACACATTTTTAACAAATCCATTTTGGGCATATCTTGCAATCATGACTGTCCACGATACTACATTTTTTTGAGGCATTGTGTCAAACAGTTCACATGCCTTGTCTACGGTTCCACATTTTGCATACATGTCTACAAAATTCCTCTATCCTTTATGCTTTGTTTGTTTTGAGAATTTAAAATACAAACAGAGATATTTGCAAATGGTCTCATATGAACCGACTTATCTTCTGTAGAAACAAAAATTGAGAAATGCATGTATCCAAGTGTTGATAGCAAAGACAAACATGAGTCTGTCAAAACAAATAAACTAACAATAAAATATACGGCGGGCAATGAAGGGAAAAGGAAGGACCAATGAAAAGCAAAGGAAATAAAAATGCGGGCAACATACATTATAGGTTGCGGGAACATGCAATCTGACTTTGGAGAAATAATGACATGCCAATTTAATCCGGCAGTAACAGTTCACCGCCCCACCGCTTTGCAACTAATACGAATAGCCAAAAACAATAGTACACTGCCAGAGGCAGGTGCACACAACGTCTCTGAAGATTACATATTTTAAATTATTGCAGACTTGTATTTTCATGAGCATGGTTTTCATAAAGAACATATTTAAATGTATGTCCAGTGCAGAGTTTTGATAGATGTACGTAAAGAGTTTGACCAAGTGAAACGATGAGACAGTTTGTCATGGAATACAATTATTGCAGCATACAGAAAACATGGTTATTGTCACAAGGCACTCACACTGTTTCACCATATGCAAGAAACAGGTCTTCAACCCGATCAGTTTACATTTGCAAACATACTCCCAGCCTGTGGCAAAATAGGAGCTTCAGAATAGGATATGGACATCCATCAAAGCGTAAAGGATAGAGGAATTTTGTCAGATGTGGTTGCAAATGTCCTGGTAGACATGTATGCAAAATGTGGAACCGTAGACAAGGCACGTAAACTGTTCGACAGAATGCCTTATATAATTACTTAGAAACATTCATGGCCAAAATGGTGGTGTCATGAACAGTAATGATTGTTGGATATGCGAAAAATGGATTTTTTGAAAATGCGTTATAATTACTTACAAACATTCATGCACTTGCAATTGGCAGCTATGAAGCCAAATTCCACAATCTTTGTCAGCAGTGTCGACTCATAATATAATGATTGTTGAACAGTGCTAGTATTGATATTTGTCGGCATTTATAGTGGTGAACAGAGTATGCGGAAGGCATTGACGTGGCTGAACGTTGCAATTGCAAATGCAAAGGATCTTCCAGTTTTTGGGACTGAAATTTTTGGTAAGACTGCTTCATTCTCACAATCTACATGCATAACAACATAAAAAATTACTTTGTCTAAGGGAAATTTGTAATGGAATGTACTTTTCACTGCGACAGTATGGCATGAGACCAGTCAGCCGGTGCACTGAAAGTCTAATATGTTCACATATTTTGAAATTTTAAACAAAACTAGTGTGAAGGAAACGGTAATCCAGGCTTTTACTTACAATAACTGGACGAGCCTCCTCATCTCTACCCGCAACAAAGGCTATTCCCTCTGCAAGTTCTGCAGAGAACTCGTCTGCTATCAAATGCTCTGCATTTTATCAAAAATGAGGTTGAAATTTTAGCACGTCTAATGTTTGATCAAGCTTCCAGAAATTAGTTGTATAACTTGAGACGAGACAAATAAAAATGTTACTAAAAGCTGTAATGGAACCCCAAATTCTGTCCAGAACTTTAATTTGTACATGGATCAGAGTATGCATCATCCCTTTTCTGGTTTAGGCGATGTCAGGGAAATAATCAGTCAAATCTTTGGATGTAAAATGACTAAAAACACTCCATTTTTGTACTGTGGAATTTCAATTTTCAACGAACGTGCTAGGATTGAACATTATTTGTAATGTAGCTGTCAGCATTTGGATGAGACAAAAACAATGCCATAGAAAGCTCAAGCTATCAATGTCTATAGGGTAGCATTCTTATTTTGCACTGAGGATTTAATAAAGCGATTGGAAAAAGTGGAAATGTGAATCACATCTTTCAATTTAAGATTAAAAATATGGACAAAAATAAAATACCAATGGGAATGCTGTCTCGCCATGTGAGGCACGCCCTCAGCTGGTTTTCTAGCTTTTTTCGCACTGTTTCCACGGGCTTTGAAACTCTTTGAGACTACATCTCTTTGAGGCATTCTATCAAACAGTTCACGTGCATTTTCAACAAATTCATATTGTGCATATCCCGCAATCATGGTATTCCATGAGCCCACATTTCTTTGAGGCATTTTATCAAACAGTTCATGTGCCTTGTCTATGCTTCAACATTGTGCATACATGTCTACCAGGCAGTTACAACTGCATCAGTCAAAATTCCTCTATCCATTATGCTTTGATGGATGTCCATACCCTGTTCCAAAGCTCCCATTTTGGCACGGGCAGGGAGGATGCTGACAAAGGTTGTGGAATTTGGCTTTACATCTGCTAATTGCATTTGCATGAATGTTTCTAAGTAATTATAACACATTTTCAACAAATCCATTTTGTTGAAAATGGAGGCTAAACGATTTGAAGATATGAAGGCTCTGCCTACTAAAGACAAACTGATATCATCACAAGCAGAGGAAGCTTTGCAGAAGACGAGTATTTGAACCATGCTCAGAGAAGAAAATTTCCAGATGCAAAAATTGGTCGAAAGCAAAAGCATGAGAGCTTTTTCAGAGGTTTTCACCACCGAAAAGGTATTTTCAAGCATTTTTCACTATAATTTTACAGATTTTCGTCCCATTGCTTTGAATAACATGTCGCATACCAATAAAATCAGTGAAGAATACAGAAATTAAAAATAGGGAAATATAAACGACCAGATATCTGATGGAAATTCAAACTTAGCAGACAAAATTTATTGGATGCCTTACCTCTGCTGCTTCCTTCGCTAGTGAATGACAACAGATAAACATATCCGCATTTTCTGACCCCCATTAAAACCCTAGCCCTCAATGATTTCCAACGACACAGATCTCAAGAAACAAAAACGTTGCTGCAGCACGCCTCTTCAATTTATACTGCGAGAATGCAAGATTTCACGGTTCAAATGACCGAGAACAGCAATTTCGTTGCCGGAAAGAGTGCTCTGCCAACAATACGGGCTGGCACGTTGTGCTCATGGCAGCCATAATCGATTAAATTCGCAATATAACCAGCACCTTCTCCTTTACCTCGGGACTATTCCGGCATGCATGTATAGTAATATAATATAAATTCTTTTATGCAACTTGCGATATTGTGATAAGAGTGCTCTGCCGACAATACAGGCTTGCACATGGCAGCCATAATCGATTTAATTCCAGACTAGACATTTGAACGTCACTTCAATCTCCTCCGCGCTGACAATGGACAAAATCGAACGAAGGAGAAATGCTGGTCGACGATGCAGAAAATTTGAATCGTTGGATGCGTCAGAGCCCCTCCCGTTTTCTCACAGAGAACACGCCTTTCAGCGTAATTACTTTACATAAATTAAATTAATGCTAGTTACTTACAAATAATTTAATTTTAATTATTTTTAATAATTCAAAATAATTTTAAGGTAGGGATTAATTGTATTGTAATTCTATTTTAATATATAAAGAATTTTTTATATAGTTTGTGTTTTTATTATTCTTGAGTGGATATTAAGTCTCCATCTTTATTATTAATTTTTACTTCCATTTAATTGTATTTTTACAAATATTAAATATCAATTTTGTTTTTTACGTCCAAGGCATTCCTCTATAGGAAATGCCCTTATGGACGTTTCTACAACGATGTTAAATTTGGCGACCTTTTAAACATTTTTTTACACACGATTAAATTTGACGGTCGTTTTCCTGTTTTTTCTGTTTTTAATTGTTAAATGGAAACACACACAGCTGGCGATTGTATGAGATTTTCCATCCTAGGAGAATAAACCGCTTAATAAGATAACCGAATCTGCTTTTGTAATGAAGCCCGAATTCTCATTAAACTAGAGGGTGTTTACCTGAGAGGGGACAATATTGATCGGGATTATGGATCGGCTACGAGCAGGCATTGGCAACCCTCTTTAATTTCCTCTATTATGGGTGAACCTGGCCGTCACTGAGAGCTTTCAAACGTTTACTATTGGATATGCATTCTTGTTAATTGTGTCGATTTGATGGAACGTTTCTCTTTGTTTTTAGTTGAGTTTTTCTTGAATTTATAGGGTTTGTGCGGTATTTATTTACTTAATATATACGACTTGTAATTTTTGCAAGTAACCTAAGGCAAATAATTCCTGTCACTCACTCATATAGCTATTAGAGTTTGTGCAGGATTAGGGTTGAGTTGGGTGTGTAACAACGTATCCTCACATCCCGATGTTTTTGGTGTGGGGTTTTGATGTTTTTTTCGAATCGCATAGGCACCTAGAAGTGCATGTCACTATGTTTTCTTGTGCGAGCGAATCCATTATTTTGTATCGGTTTTTGCATTACTATATTGTATCGTAATTTGTACTTTGTTTCAGAGGCGTGTTCTGTTATTTTTTGCAAAAAATTCAGAGGCTTCAACAATTATTTGTGGCATGTTGTTGAAGGGGAAAATTTTCTCTTGTATTTGTCTTCTTGGCTTTCATTGTATTGGTAAGGCTCTCGGGACTTGGATTGTACATTGTTTTTTTGGTAACGAAATGGAATTTTATGTATAGGATCTAAAAGTTAGGGTTTTTGGAATTTAGCATCGCAAGAGGATAATTGTTATTGTTTGTGATTTTATGATCACGATTACTCTGTCTCGAGTCTTGACATGTGGGCTGATTTTTCCGGGTTTCTTAGAATCTTTAGATTTGTAAACATGCGTCAAATTGGAATGTGACCTACATGGGTAAACTTTGTGTTATACACGGTGGGAGGCTTTTAACTTGGTCAAGCTCTTATGCTTGTTCCCATTACCATTTCACCACAACCCCGAACACTTATAGTCAATTTTGATTGATTTAGTTTTGAATTTTGTTTTGTTTTTGTTTGTGGAATACTATGGGGAATTTGGATATTTTTGTTCTTATTGAATATTAGCGGGTTCCTTTTTCCTCCCTTAGGAAATTTTTATTCAGCTTGATGTACTTATTAGCCTATCCAGTTTGAAAATTTCTTGATTGATGCTAAAACATGGGGTTGAAATGTTATGATTTATGGGGACTTTTTCCGATGTCCTAAACATGAATACATGAATACAAAATATTTGTAGATTTAATATCATGAGTGGTAGCCTTTTGTGAGCATTGTTTGTTTATTCTTGTTTGCTTCAAAACTAGAGAATCTCGTGGCTTTCAACATCATGTTTGAGCCAGAAGGAACTTTCCCATGGTATGTGATCAATTACAAAGTTGACCCTTTTTACTTTTCATTCTTCTTTTTAGATATTGTATAAAGCTTAATCTTGTGAATTGTCCTGTTTGTACAACCTCCTTTGACACTCAAGTGTGTATATCATACCGTACATCAAGATGCGTATCCCGATGGTGAGATTTCACTAGGGTTTCGCTTTCAAAATATGAGATCTTTAGAGACTTCATTGTTGTTAGGAAATGGTTAAATTGTTTTATACTTCCGTAAGGATCAAGCTTCCAACACCTCTCGATAACTCAAGATGAGTAATCGCATCCCGATGCCTTAAAGATTGGGTCACCTCACCGCTTCTTGAGAGACTATATATATGGGGACGTGAATGGGAGTATTCTCTCGCAAGGATCGGGGCAACTTACTATATCAAGCATATGAATACAGTAGTACGTAATAATCTAAACTTTGGTTTGAAGAATTCGGTCACTATGCTAATTGACTTATTTGAGTCTAAACTCAAAATTGTGTAGTAGTTTGGAAAAGTTACTATTAGTCCAAAATCATAAAGACCCCAAATGATGTCATGGATTTTATTTTCTAAAGTAGGGTCATTTGGTGTGATCAGCATAACATTAAACTTTCCCCAGGTGTGGGACCTTGAAAATTGGGAAAACTCTCTAGATTAAATGCTAGTTCCTATTCCTCTGCTTCAGTGCATGCGTAGAAAATTACAGAGGGTCTGTTTCTGAACCTAATCTAAAATTACCAAGGAGACAGGATAGAAGGCTCATAGAATTAAATAAAATAAAATAAAACTACACTACAAGGTGATGCACCAAAGGAATGATGGACACTTGTTTTGCCAATAGACACAAACCAATCAAATGCATACGATAACTAAACACATATAACCAGATCTATAATGAAAGATCAGATGAAAGCAAAAGAGATAAGAGAGGATCTAAAATCGATCACGACGTGTTTTATTGCTCTGCAGATTGATATAATGCATTACAAAGAGGCCAAAAGGCTGAAACATATTACAGTTTAGTGGAAGGTCTAGAACTCCATGAGTTTCTTTGCCAGAAGAAAAGGGGAGCCTATAAAACAAAGAATATCCAACCCTTTACAAAGAGTCCTGAGCCCGTATTTATAGATCCCATATAGACGGGAGGAAGGGAGAGAAGTGGGAAAACCGCTCCAAGCTCAACCACCCATTTTAATGACTCCCATGAAATCTACCCCAAAATCTACCTTTACTGCATCAACCACTGGTTCGGCACCTTGAAAAAGAGGAAACAACGGAGCAGATCGAATCTGATCTAGTAATTGGAAGAAAAAGATCCTGCATTGAAGGCCCAAAGTCATTTCTCCATTTTTCTCCCACCTAACCTCCCAAAAATTAAATTTTCAGACCTCCATGGCGTAGGTGAGGTCGAGATATTTCCAACGGTGTCAGATTTGTAATATTTTGAGCCCTGAGTCGAAAGATATGCCCCTTCGAAGTTTACATCGGGTCCGTACAAATGGGCAGGAAAACCAGTTTGAAAAACGGGCCCTTCTTTAATATGGGACACGTGGCAGTCAGATTAGGGAAAATTAGGTTTGCGTGGGCTTAGAATTTATATTTTCTACTTTTCGCAAAAATCACAAAATCTAAAAAATTCCCACGACCCCGCTTACTCCGCTTGACACGTGGCACCCTTTGTTGGTCGGGAGGTGCGCCCAATCTTTTCTCAGTGCCTTTTTATCAAGAGAATTTTTTTCACTTTTTCCTCCGACTCCCCGCTTTGGTTTGACTTGGGCTCAAACGCTGACTTTTTCCTCTTGGTGGAGTCACGGGCCATTTTGCAACTTTTACTCCTTTTAGAATAATAAGGGGTGAAATCCAATTTTCCTCCCGACGGCCCGCTTTGGATTGGGACATGTGGCAGTCTGGCACTCATTTGAAAACCCTTTATCTATTCAATCCTTGGATCAAGATTGTTTGACACTTGATAGCCTCCGCACGTGCTCAAGCTATGATTAACAATTCAACCAACTTGCCCCACCTTAGAGACTGGACACGTGGTGGCCTTGCACTTGCTTGAAAGCCCGATTCAATATTTGCCTTTGGAGAGTCGAGTTGACACTTGTCAGCTTCCACAGGTTTGTGGACTTTTTGGTCAGCCTCCTCTTATCTTTTTTTGGGACTCGGGCTTCGTGGAGAGCTCACAAAGCGTTTGGGTCTCTGCCTTTGGGTCAACTTCTTGAAATGCGCCAGCCGACACTTGCACTCTTCGCTCGCACATTCATACTTAGCCAATTTTGAGGCCCACCCTGTCCCACCTTTGACCCTCGTTTGACCTTTTTGACTCTATCTCTGTTCTGCCTTAGGACACGTGGAGATGCGGCGCTTGTTTGAGTCTCTCTTTTTGGATTCAGCTTTGGAGAAGCGCCATTAGGACACGTGGCTTCCTTTGCTTGCTTCTTAACACTTAAATCAGCTTTTAGAATCTTTCCTGAACTATTTTCGAGCCCAAAGCTTTGAATCCTTGCCATTTTTTTTTCCTTTCTTGCTCCTGGCCTCTCTCGTACTCGCTCCTTTCTTTCTCGCCCTTGCAATTTCATTGTTGAGTATACTTGTAGCTTTGCAAAATAGTTTTAAGGCATGAAACGGCTTGACAGAGTCATTTTTCCCGCATAGGGTCGTTTCTTCTCTCTCAGCTTCCACCACTCCATTTCTGGGTCTTTCTGCTACCTGTCCATAGGATCTGAATGTGGTTTCTCAGGTTATTTCTCTATGGGGTCATGGCCGATCCAATATTCTTGCCCGGGGTGAAATATGGATAACAATTTGGCGACTCGTAGGGGTATCTACCTACTAGATGAATGATTAGAGGAATTTTTTACATCTATTGGGTATGGAGTTGAGGACGTCAGTCTGATGTAGATTATGCCTCTGATTCACAAGCACGACTGTTGGCGCTCTCAATTTTTCACAAGAAATCTTGAAACAAAGGTTTCTGAGAGTAGAAAATTGTTTTGACCCAGGGTTCATCTGCCTCTCTGAATGGACTACACAAGAGCAACAAAACAACACCACGACTATATACAAAATTGAAAATCATACATGTTCCAAGTAGAACATGTAGAGTGTGCAAAGCACTTAGGAGAAAAGCAACCTAGACTATAGCAAGACAATGTCCACAAGCACTTAGAGGAAAATAAACTAAGCTAATATGTACAAGGTGAGAACTTTCCTATTAATAGTAGTGCTTAAGATAGATCCCATTCTTGACTACCCATTATGTGACCTTGGAACCTATAAAAGCCAAAGCATTATTTGATATGATGGTAGCTGGTACCCCAAATCTGGTCACTAATCCTTCATAGAAATCTAGTATGCTAGATTCATTTGCCTCTTTGAGTGCCACTGCTTCGGTCCACTTGGTGAAATAATCAGTTGCTGTCAAAATCCATTTGTGGCCTTGGCTTGAATTCGGATTGATGACTCCAATGAAGTCCAATCCCCATTACATGAAAGGTTGATCAATTGAAATTGGGTGCAATGGAAGTGTTGCTAGCTTTTCTTTTCCCTTAAAGAATGCACAATTCTTACACCTTTTGATCCATGCGTAGCAATCACTAAACACTCTGGGCCAATAATATCATGCTTTCATGATTTTGAGTGTTGTCACCCTCGAGCAAAATGACTCAATGCCCAAACAAGACACCATCAATGAAAACATATGGGATGGCTTGGAGTCTGAAATGCCTTCTTTTTGCTTTACTCATCCAATGAGGACACAAACCCGTTCAAAGGAAGTGCACCATGTCTTGAGTCCAACAAGGGGAAAGTACATCAACATCTTCTTCTTCTTGACTATTCTATAGGACAAAAACCTCTTTTCACTGTTTTCTCCTTGCTGACTTGAGGCTAGTTGTTCACACAACCCTTTACCATGGACCAACTTAGTGACCTTGATCTCAATGTCATACTCCATGACACGAGTGATCCATCCTGCTTTTTTTCATTCAAATCCTTACTAAGAAGGAAATCTTTAACTCCTGCATGGGAGACTAACAATTGAATCTTATTGTTCGAAACCAGATGCTTGAACTTTTTAGTCCCCTGATCACTGCCAAGACCAGCTTTCAATGAAGGAATATCTTACATCATATTCCTCCGGACTTGACCTGAAAAAGGAAATTGGTTGTTTTGTTTCTTCTTTGTTCTATTGAACTAAGATTGCAGAGATAGTGTCACTGCCACCAAAGGCATATAATATGAAATCCTTGGAGAAATCTAGATTCACAAGAATGGGGGCTTGTGATATAACTTCTTTGATAGCTTCAAATCTTGCCTTTCCTTCAGTTGTCCATTTGAATGCTAAGCTCTTCTTCAACATCAATGTTATTGGCTTAACAAGGGTGGCAAAGTTCGGGACAAACCTTCGAACAAAGTTGATCTTCCCTAAGAAGCTTTGAAGAGATTTCTTGTGACTTGGCAATGGCAATGCTCTTATTGCTTCAACTCTCTCTGGGTCAATTGCCAAACCCTCCTTAGACACAATATGGCCTAAAATCCTGCCCTCATGGGCCAAGAATATGTATTTTTAGGGTTCAAAGATACCCCAAATCTCCTGCACCTTTGAAACACTTGCCTTAGGTGAAAAAGGTGGTCTGCTGTGTTTTTGGAGAACACAAAGGTCGTCATCCAGATAGATCAGCACTATTTTGTTAATTATCCCTTTGAATGCCATATCCATGGCCCTTTGAAAGGTGGCACCAACATTAGACAATCCAAATGGCATTTTTCTGTAGGCATAGTACCCCACTGGTGGTGAAAGCGCTTTGAACTCGATCATCTTCTTTCACCAAGATCTGATTGTATCCTAAGTATCCATCTAAGAGAGAGAATCTCTCTACCCAGACACCACTTGCAAGATCTGCTCCATTGAAGGGAGTGGGTAATGATCTTTGAGAGAAGCTCTGTTCAAATCTCGAAAGTCTACACACAATCTAATTTCTCCATTCTTTTTCCTGACTGGGACCAGATTAGCAACCCAACTCGAATGTTTGATTGGAAATATTATACTTGCCTCTATCAACTTGTTCAACTCTTTCTTCATCAGAGGCTCAATATGTGGATTAACTGGTCTCTACTTTTTCCTGATGGGCTTGGCACTGGATCTAGTTCAATTGTGTGTTGTGCTAGCTTCAGATTGAACCCTCTCAGGTCTTCATACTTCCAAGCAAATACATCTGGAAATTCTTGGCAAAGTTGTATGAATTCATACCTTTCTTGCTTAGTGGCCACTTTGCCAATTTGAAGTGTTTTGTTCTCTCCGACTGGGATTAACTCTGAATCTTCTCCTTTGATCTATAGGTTAGCCTTCTCTTTTCTAAATTGATCATTAGGATTGAAGATGGACTCCAATGTCACTAAGCCTTTAGGAAGCTTGTTTGTATGCAGCTGTACTATTTGATTCCCATATTGTTGTTCTAATTTGCTTTGATTATTAGCTGAGAATTCAGCTTCTTCTTGCAGAAAATTAATGATCTGTTGATCATTCTCAAACACTTGCCAGCATGTGTTGTTGTCTAGCACTGCTGGTCTCACAACCACATGGATATGTGGCTATCCTTTGTCTCTCTTGATGTTGTCCACCACATCAAATGCTGTTCCAACTACTACAAGTCTATCAGCAGCTTCATTCTCTTTCCTGGGTATAGACACAATGCTAAAGGCTTTGAAATCCTCCATGAGATCCCATACTCTACTCTTATAGTTCTTGAGCAGGTCATTCTTGACAGCATTAAGTCCTTTGACTTGATTGGCAACTAGCTCACTATCACCAAACACTTGTAAATTCTTGATTCCTAGCTTCCTTTCCCAATGAAGACCATGGACTAAAGCCTCATATTCAGCAGTGTTATTTGAGCAAGAAAACTGGAATCTAAAGGTTGAATAATATTTCATACCTTTGGGGGACACAATCATAGCTCCTCCTCCAGCTCCTTGTCTACTCCTTGAGCCATCAAATAATAATTTCCATACCTCATTGTCATCTTTATGTTTTGGCTTAATTAGGGCAGGAAGAGGATGATTCTCTTCATGTAGACAGTAGACACCTAGCTCAGATTCTTCTATCTCCTTATAAGGGTCAAAATCATGTCTCTTGTTGGCCCATTCATCTAGAGTCAAGTTTGGAATGCATCCTACCTTGGTATCTAGCTTCACCAGTGTTTAGGAGGTCTTCTTGATCAAAAGTTGAGTAGTTGGCATTGATTGGGCTAGGCACATAAGATTCAATATGGTAATCAACAATGGGCTCAGATCTGATTGTGGCCTTCACCCCATACCTTGTTCTAAAGAGCATATGTGACCAATCAATAGATAGATAGCCTCCAATTTTGGTTGTGAAGTCCCTAGACAAACACAAAGCAAAATGTGGTGGCAAGTCTATGACTGACACATTCTGCAATACAATCACATTGGGGTAGGCATGCAGAGTGAGGCTCAGATCTTTGATGATTCTAACAGTTGTCACTGTTGTCCCATCTAATTATAATACTCCCCTAGAGATGAATTCATACTGGAGAACCAGTTGATCAGCTATTTGCTTGGGCATTATAGAACTACTTGCCCTAGAATCAATCATACAATTGTGCACCAACTTGTCCCCAATAATCAATGAAACATAGAAAGGGGGAGGTCTCAGGTTCTTACCTTGTTGTTCTCCATGGTTCCTCCCAGGTTGAGCTGAATTGGTAAGCACCCTCTCTTGCTGATTAGGGGGTGATTTGAGCTTGACCAATTTTGTATGGTAGTCTGCAATAGATCCTCTCTCCCGGAATGGCCAGTGACTCCCATAGTGAAATTTTCACACTTGTCCTCTTCATCTACTCAATGATATTGAATGGGCTATCCTTTTCTGCCCCTTTCCTGGCACATTCTTTTCTTTCACATGGGTTGACACAACCGGTGCCTGAATGGATTTGGGAGGTGGCTTGGATTGGCTCTGTATGTTGGGAATTACACTTGGAACACCAGAACCTTGTGGAATGATGGATGGTTGAGGGTTACCTGAGTTCAGTGGTTGGCCTTCTCTAATGTTTCTCCTTTTAGACCGTGTATTGGCAGCTACACTTTGAGAAGGGAACTGGTTCATCCCACATAAATCCTCAGCTTGCCAATTTACAAGCATAGTCTCACTTGGAGATGTCTCTTGCTGAGCTCCTTGTTGCTGATCCCCTTCTTGGCTAGGTTCTTGTGACACCATACTAGTTTGCACCATCAAAGCCTGATTTAGTGCTCCATTGAAGCACATTGATTGATTATGTGGTTGACTACATGGAAAACACCATTCATACTCTTGTGCCATGTTATTCTGGTGCAAAACCAATGCCCTTGATGTTGAGGTCAGTATTTGGATCATAAGACCTGAAAGGTCTAGCAGCTTGAGGTTGTCCTTGGTTTTGACTCTGATTTATAGTCTGAGATGGTGGTCTATTTTGCTGATATTGAGGTCTAGCCTGATACTGAGTCTGAGGCTGATATGGCCTAGAGCTCGGGCTTGTTGTCTTTTGATGGTCACCAACTCATTCCCGTGTTCAAGTTGTTTCATGACTTCCTGAAGTTCTTTTGAGGTATTAGATGATGAGGTGGAGGCTTCAGCTGAGCTTTGACTCCGGGAGTAGGTACAGGGGCTAATGTGGGCATTTGGCTAGTATTTGGGTTTCCTAACTTGGGGTATAGAGGCATGGATGGCCTAGGAGCTATTTTGCCAGCCTAAATAAAACGGTTCACAGCCCCTATAGAAAGGTTATAGGCTACAGTAAGGTCAGACTTATCGATCGAATCATCAAAGAAATATCAAAATTTAAAGCCTTAAGAAATTATAAGAAGGCACCTTCGTTAGTGGGCTTTACTGCTGTTGGAATCCTATCCCAGGTCCGCTAAAATATGAGGTTGAATTCTGTCAGCCTTGCTCATTTGTGGCTCTCTTGATTGTTGTTAGTTGCTCCAATAAAGATAAGTTATCACCTTTCTCTCCGAACTGGTTGTGGAGGGTTGTGCACAACTGGTTCCAATTTTGGATAGAACCTACTTTAAGGCTTCTGAACCATTGTGAAGCTTTCCCTTTGAGTGAAGAGGCGAGAAACTTGACTGTAATGTCCATCTCATGGATTTCATGGATCAGATAGACATTTGCAATATCTTGACACAATCACCGTGAGAAGTCCGGGTTTTCCTAGTGAAATATGGGATGCTTTTTAATGCTGCAATCGGGACCGGATTTTGTGCATTCAAGGTGAGTGGACTGCTGCTAGTGAAGTTGACATATGGATTTGGTTATGCCATTCTGATTGGTCTAAGAACCCTTACAGACTAAAAGAAAGGCCTTGCAGTGGAGGTGTTGATAAAGCTCTGATTGGTGGGGATAGAGACCTCTGACTCTTCTTCTTTCCCTCCCTCTATCTGGGGACAAGTCTAGATAGAAAAATAATATCTCTTCTCTAGTTCTTGACCGTGTTTGTATTCTTCTCATGAACTTGCTTGGACTGCTGAAACCAATGGAATTGTTTCTTTTGGAGTCGCTAGATGTACAATTTTAGGACTTCTTAAAAGCCATAATCACAAAAGAAGCGTACATCAATTCTTACTGTAATAAGATGGAGACTTCTCTCTATCCCACCGGGCATGCCAAAACTATTAGTGCAAAATCACAAGACTCCCAAATGATGTCATGGATAACAATTACCACCGACATTGTGATTGGTGTATACCCCGCTCCATCGTGCGGGAGGGTGTTGGCATGAAGCAATCGATTAACATGATGAGATCCCTCTCCGCCATCGCTTTGATCTTTTGGTGTGATGGCAAGTCGTGTAGCTTTGATACCATGTACGATTTGTTGTACACCAAAAGCTCGAATCGATGGTGGAGAGGGATCTCATCGTGTTAATCACCGCTACGCTAACATGATATTCCTTATTCGGACATATAATATAGGTTGTAATTTCTTCATGTTGCTAGTTTTATCATTTTGGTACTAATCTTAGGGATTGCCTTCTTCTCATCCTTTCTTTTCGTGTGGATCTTCTACGAGGTCGAAGCCCAACAAAGTGGATGTGACACTTAAACCAAAAGAATTAAAGGCCCTCGATGATGTTATTCTTGGTTTCCTTTAAGAATTTCATGAGATAATAGTAATTTATTCCATAATTATTTGTTTATTATACTCTAAACTTAGTTCCATAAGTTTTTTAGCTTACATTTTTGCTTGTATCAAATTTACTTGTAATTTATAGTGCACAAGGAAGTTAGAGAGAGAAAATGCAACAAAAAAGAGAGGATTTTAGTGACATGGTGGTAGATGTACATGATCTATATATCTCTTTTTATAGTTGGGAAACTAATTGACAACAAATTGTGTTGAAGTTTGAAACATATTCTTTTTTATTGGTTTTATTTGATTTTGCGGGTTGAAAAACAGAGAAAATGGAAACAACAAAAGAAGGTGGGAAGAACAAGAAACAATATGATTTCAAATTTTAAGAATTTGGATGTTCTTCCCTTATCACATTTGCATAAAAACAAGCCTTACAAAAATCACACCTAGATTGTGTCTGGACTCTAAGAACGTCATGTTTTTATTTCCCTGTTAGAATTTCCATTCCAGTTGGCCATTTTTGGCCTCAAAGTGCACACTAATATTTAGATTAAACTTAACTTGTAACTATGTTGTAACAAATATAAATATTAATAATTGATATAAACAATTGTCTTATTTATTGATATTTTTGTTGGGTATTAAATTTTTCTTATTAGCCAACCTAAAAGTCTTATTTTAAAATGGTTTTGTAAATTTTTAAAATTATTGCATTTAAATTATCATATATTTTATTAACATAAACGTTAATACATAAGGAAAAAATTGAGCATTTTTGAAGTTCATTCATGATTTTTTCTAGATGGTTATAATTTGCAAAGCTTCTAACGATGCACTTTGTTTTTGTCAAATTTTCGATCTTTTCATGGCTTCACAACCATATTTGGGGTATGTTCTCAACTATAAGAGGTATTAATAGTTTGATGGCACTACTAACCTAACAACTTGTGTTCTAAAGATGAAGAAGGGAAGTCCAGTGCATGGGGTTTACAAAGGGCGTATAATAATGGATACGAGGCAGATGAAGTCGATTACTCTGATGATCCCTTATTGGAGCAATCTATTTTTTCCTTGCAGAATATTGAGGCTTGGCGGTAGAAGGAAGTGAATAGCTCTGTCTCCTAGGTCCAGTCGAAGGAACACTTTATTAAAACAGGGGCCGAGCATGCATTAGAGACTCGGATCATGGCAGGGACAGGGACTAGGTCAGACAATTTAGGATCTATGAAGGAGGATTGGACATGGGGAATGACCGCCTGGCTCTGTCCGGGAGGATTTGGATCAGAATATTGGCGAAAGTCTTCCTTTATCCCAAGATGACTTTATTGGCTCTGCTCTGGATTATGGGTTGATGTCTAGGTGGGGGTCGAGGGCTGAAGTGGATATGAGACAGGGAGAGAATAAAGGAAATTTTGAAGCGGTGTTGGAAGTTGAACAGATGGGAGTCTTCTGGGTAAGTGTGGAAGTGGGAAGAAGATTCAAAGGTGCATAAAATCTAAGAAACTGGAGGCTTTAGTGCTGGGTAAGGATGTAAAGCTACACAAAGTTGTGGAAGTAGTAGATAAAACTATTGTTGGACGGGCCCAAAACCACCGGTTTGGGATTCTATTTTTGAAGAAGTGGATGAAGGAAAATTGGGGTGACAGTTAAGATATGAACCAACGGTTTTTCTCTTGGCCAGGGGATGGTTTTCTTTCACTCTTAATTCACCTGATGATGTTCATTGGATTCTGAACTTGGTTTGGAGCATGGACTCCACTCCGCTCCTTTTGAAAGCTTGGACCCCCCTTTTTGATGCTCGAAAAGAGAGGATGGATACTCTCCCTGTGTGGGTTTGTCTACTGGGCCTTCCAACTACTCTGTGGTCTCTGGATGTTTTCAAAATTATAGGCGACAGGCTGGGAAATTTTCTCAAAGCTGACCTTTCCTTTAGGCAATCTGGAGTGATGACAGTAGCCCGGATCTTGGTCAATATAGATATGAGGGAAGGACTGGCAGAGGATCTATTGATAGCGATTGGTGACCATTTTCTCTGCCAAACTTTGGATTATGAGGGAATCCCTTTTCACTGTCATAGATGCCATACTCGTGGGCACTTGGTTGCTCAATGTCATCTTCCTTTCAAGGGGTTTCATGCCTCGGTGGATTTGTCAAAAAAGAGGGGAATGTCTCATGCTCAAGAAGAGGGTTTGGGGAAGAATTTGATGGTGAATGATGGCGACATGTTTTCAAGGGCGGCTCTGATTGAGGAAGGATTGCAAGGACCAGCCTCAACCATTCTAGAAACGCCAAAGGAGGCTCCTACTTCCATTGGAGCTCGTGTTGTCACTATAGGTTGGGAATCGGAGCTGCAAGGGAAGGATGAAGGTAAATATCATGGTCTGCTACAACCTCTTGATGTTTCTTTCTTGAATACTTCCAATGAACACTCGAATTTGGGTTTGACTTCCTTGGGGGCACATGTCACTACTCAAAATCCTGGGATTATTCCTATCCCTTCAAAGCAAAATAATGATGTTTCTTGCCAGACTTTTGGGGAGTTGGTTATGACACAACCTCCAATTTTACCAGGGGTATATCGATGCCTCTAAGGAATATGATGATTCAGTCATTCGTTACGCTCTTTGAATCGAGCCATTCTTCTATCACAAAATCCTTCTATTAAGGTTGGGGCCTTGGGATGGAAGATCTCTCTGGAGCTAGAAGGAAGGGTCGAAAATCTCACTTATCTAGTGGCTAAGGATAGGGCGAGAGTGGATATAGCTGATGGCAGACAAGTTTCAATTGAATGGGCACTTAGAGCAGTGAAAGCCCCTTTGGTGGTGCCTTAATGAAAGTGTTATCTTTCAATTGCAGAGGTTTGGCGAGTGGGAAAAAATTGTCACTGAAAAGACTTTTTCAGACTACTTCCCCTGAAATAATTCTCCTTCAGGAAACTTTGGGAGCTGAACTACAGATTTCGAGCATTTTGGAAACTTTATTCAAGGGATGGATGTTCTTTGCAAGTGATGCTAGAGGCCGGTCAGGAGGACTTGCTATAGGGTGGAATCCACAGAAAATCAGATGGTCAGTTCGTGGGGTTTTGAATCTGGTCTTGGATTGGATTTTTTCTCTGAGGAGATGGATATGGAAATGTTGGCTCTTAACATTTATGGGCCATATGGGGATAGAGTTGATTTCTGGGAGAAAATTTGGTGTAAGGATATCTGGAAATCGAAAGCCATCCTATTGGGAGGAGATTTAAATTTCACGCTTGGGGCCGGAGGTTTGGGGTCCAAAACGAAAGCGGACTCTTTGGCTGAGTATTTCATTCAATCTTTTGAGAGGCATAATCTAGTTGACTTGGTGCCTGTTAAGTTGAAGCCTACGTGGCGAAATAAACGTATAGGGGAAGATAGAGTTGAAAAGAGATTAGATCAATTTCTTGTATCCGAGGAGGTGATCGAGTCTGTGTGCCTTATTCATCAATGGGTGGATAGTGGAGGGGAATCTGATCATTTTCCTATTTGTTTGGAGATGCAAGGCGTGGAAAAAAGCCGGCAAGCCCGTTTAAATTTAATGTTGGTTGGCTCAAGGATGTTTCTTTTCAAGAGTTGGTCTGCATTCTTGATGGATTCCTTTTGCTTTGATTTGAACACTACTACTGCTTTTCAGTTCGCTGAAAATTTAAAAAATATTAAGCTGGATACTAAATTATGGGCTTGTAAGAAGAAGGAAAGGGATGAGAAAGATCTAATTGAAATCGAGGAGGCCTTGCAGAAGTGGTATGATTCAGAGGGGGTGGTTTCTTGACTGAGGAGGATAAGATTCAACTAGGGATTCTTGAAAAAAGGAGAAGGTGTCTATTGGATGAGCGTGAGGCTTTATGGCGACTCAAAAGTAGAGCATTGTGGCTTGAATGTGGGGACGAAACACAAATTTTTTTCAGTCCTATGCACACAGCGCAAGCTGAGAAATACTATATGGGGACTAAAAAACTCGAAGGGAGAGAGGATTTCTTCTTTCAATGAACTGGCAACATCGGGCGTCGACTTCTTTAAAATGCTTTATAAAGCCCCGACCCTAACATCTATAGTGAAGTGGTTAAGATTGCAAATTTTTTCCTGCTTTCACTGACCTGGCTGGAAATAGAAATCTGATGGCTGAAGTCTCTATGGAGGAGCTCTCTGAGACTCTTCATAGTTTCCAAAAGGATAAAAGCCCAGGGCCTGATGGATGGACTGCGGAGTTTTTCTTGGATTTTTTTGATCTAATTGGTGTGGATTTCTGAGGGTTGTGGAGGAATCCAGGAGGTCTGGGAAGATTTACAATGCCTTCAATTCTACTTTCCTTGCCCTCATTCCAAAGACTGATGTTCCGGAGTCTTTTGATGAGTTCAGGCCAATTTCTTTATGTAACTGTATATATAAAGTTATTGCAAAGATTATTGCCCGCAGGCTCAAGGTTGTTCTTTCCAAATCCATATCCAAAGAACAATTCGGTTTTTGAAGGGTCGAGTAGAAATTTGATGGAGTCAAAACAAAATGGATGCTATAAAGGTCTTCAAATTTCTCAGATTCTTCATATCACTCATTTGCTTTTTGTTGATGATATTTTAATCTTTTGCGATGGTTCGCGTAGGAATGTTGAAAATTTGAAAGCTTTGTTGGACCTATTTAGCAAAGCCACTGGAATGGTTATCAATGATAGAAAATCCACTATTTCTTGTCATAATTTGGAGGTGGATGAAGAGGATTTTATTGTTAGATGTTTTGGGTTTCCTTTGGAAAGTGTTGAAGTTGGTTTGAAGTATTTGGGCTTCCATTTGAAACCAAATTGTTACCGTAAGGAAGATTGGATGTGGTTGATTGCAAAACTGGAAAAGAGGATCAAGGTTTGGAGTCACAAGTGGTTATCAAGGGCTGGTAGGTTGGTTCTGGTTAAGTCGGTTCTAGATGCTATCCCTGTCTATTGGATGTCTTTAGCATGGATCCCTAAGGGCATTTTAGAGAAGGTTCATAGACTTTGCTCCTCCTTTCTTTGGCGTGGACACAAGGAACATCATTTCGCTCCTTGGGTCAGATGGGAAAGGATAGCAACTCCTAAAGATATGGGAGGATGGGGACTAAAGAATATACTCCTTTTTTCAAAAGCTCTGGCAGCCAAAGGGGTATGGAGACTCATTTCTACCAGCAGTTTGTGGACTGAGGTGATCGTTCAAAAATATATTGCTCCTTGCTCTATTTTAGATTGGATAAGGAATCCAAACAAAAAGGGGGGCAATGCCTCTATTATTTGGAAAGCCATTATAAATTCTTTCAATGTGGTGGGTAGCGGTTTGGCTTGGCAGATTGGCAATGGATGTCAGGTCCATCTTGGCATGGATCCATGGCTTGCGCAAAGAGAGCGCCATCTCGCTTCCTCAGTCGTTGTTAATCATCTACAAGAAAGAGGATTTTTTCTATTATCTCAAGTGGCTGACCCGTCGGTGACTTCTCTTTGGAGCCAAGGTTGGTGAAGGCTGATCGTGTGGGTCTAGCGGATGAAGAGGCTGGCATTTGGTCTCATTTTATTAATAATCTTAAAGCTGCCCATATCAGAATTGGCGAAGAGGAGGATGTTCTTATTTGGGACAATGATCCCTCGGGCTTTTATACTCCCAAAGGTGGCTATATAAAGTTAAATGTAGATTACTTTCAGAGAGATATAAGATGGTGGTGGAAGCAGATTTGGAAGATGAAATGCCCACACAAAACTCAATTATTTATGTGGTGCATCTTGGAGAACAAGGCTCCAACTTGGGATAATCTTCAGAAAAGGCAGTTCCATGGCCCCGACTGGTGCATTCTTTGTAAATCTGAATTTGAAACTAGTGGAACATCTCTTTCTTTTTGCAGGTTTTCTAAGGCGGTATGGGCTGAATGCTCTAGAATTTTGAAGGAAATGTGTTTTTGGCAAGGGATAAACGTGGACGTGGCATTAAAGTAGTGGATCTCTAGTGCACCTAATCAACGGCATAGGAAAGCTCTTCCACTAATTATCTACTGGGGTATTTGGATTGCACGAAACAAGAACATTTTTGAGGAAAAACAATCGAACCCGAGCTTGGTAGTTGCTCAAGGAATCGGTATTCTTTCTCATTTTTAGAATAAGGACTGCTCTGCATAGGAAAGTGGTGAAAGCACCCATTAACAAGAACCTGCCATGGCTTCTTTTTGATGGCGCTGCTCAGGGCGAACCATCTATTTGCGGTGGGGGTGGGGTCTTACACCTTTCTGATTCACATTTTTATAAAATTAGTATGGGTCTGGGTAATGGCACAAACAATTATGCTGAACTACTGGCTCTCAAATACTCCTTATTGTTTGCCTTAGAGAAATCTATCAAATCCATTCAGGTTATGGGGGATTCGTTGCTTGTGGTCAATTGGATCAAAGGGCAAAAATATGTCACCATACCCATCTTCAACCATTGTTGAAGGATATCAAAGATATTGTGTTTGCTTTCGATTATTTTGAGATTTCTCACATCTTCAGGGAGCTCAATGTTATGGTGGATCATCTGTCAAAGGAAGGCATTAGAATGAGATATGGGCAGATGCAAATTCATGAACAACAGGAGAATTCACATTTTGAACATTATCACAGGCCTTTCCATGAATATTAGAAAAGGACTCTGAGTGAGGAATCAATTGCGGGCCTACTAATCTTGGGGGATTTCAGAATTCTGAATGGCATGGGCAGATAAATCATTTCGTCCTTGTTGTTTTTGGCGTGAGGTTTGGGATTCTCTGAGTATGATCTTGGGTTCATATCTTGGTATACGTTCTCCTCAGTGCTGGAGATACACACATTTCTCCATAGCGTTGTTCTTTGGGACACCTGCGGGAGTTTTTCTGAGGCAGATCTTCTTGCTGCACTTTCTTTTTTACTTTTCTTCTTGTGGCCATTTTCTGGTGATGCTGGAATGCAGTTTGCATCTTCTTAATGTAATTTTGCTCTTATTGGAATAAAATTACGATTTTGCAAAAAAAGAAAGGAAAAAATTGAGCTTAATAAAAATAGAAAATACTTGAGAACATAAAAACATGATATATTAGTAAGAATAATTTATCCACTTAATTTCAACACATTGTTGACCATGGTTGTTGTGGTGTAGAGGAACACAAAACGCTCCATCCACCACCAACCCAATAGATAAGAGATTCGGCAACGACTATTCTCCAGATAAAATGCACCATCTAACATGCATGCCCCATGAAAAACATGCATGCCCATGCATGGGTGGGTCATGCGCCAAGTGTCACATCATAGGAGGTTTTTTTTTAATATATGAGTTTGACAATGAATAGTTGCATTTGTTTGGTTGCAACTCAGTTGGTAAGACAATTCTTTGGGCAAATAGAGGTCACAAGGTCGAATCCCGTAGTGTTTTTCAACCAAAAAAATCTGAAAAATAAATAAATATAAAGACACATAACACGTATGCAGAGATGAACAAAAATTCACCACCATAATCGATGAATTGTTATAATTCAAGATCTCGTTACAACATATCTAGTCACTAAGAATACCCCATACAAAGATACTTTGTTGCAAAATATGTTAAACAATAACAAAAACAACCTCCATTGGTATAATGTGTTATGCAAGGTTGTGTGACATCAACCCTATCGTTGATGATTTAGTACAAGACTCCATGAAAACTAAAATAACTATATGCCAATGCATCGTGGTAGTATTGCTTGACCCAACATCACCCTCAAACAAAGCTAGTTTAAGAGGATGTTTAGTTGGTCAAAGCAGAGACACAAATCCCTAGATGGAAAGATGAATTTGTAGTGACACAACCAATCAAAGTATTAAACTTTATTTGTATGTATAGATTTGCATTGAAAAAGTAAACAAAGGTCATCTAATATGTCGACAATATGGCATGTCGCTGACAACTCCTTTATTCTAGGGATAATGCCTATCAAAGTCATCATAACAATAAGGAGATGGGGTGATGGTGGATTGAAATGTTTGTGAGTGGGTTTATTTTTATTCTAGTCTTAAATTTGATGTCCATTTAATTATGGTTATAAGGTTTTTTCCATTTGCTTGGGGAAGACAATTGAAAAATCGTCTTCCTTCCTTAGTGGATGACCCATTTCAATAAGGTCGTTTCCTTCCTCTCTCACTATAGAGATCTTAGAGTGCTTGATCCACCACAAAGTTTGCTTACAAGGATCCGAATTCCCACACCAAGAATGTTCTTTGTTAAATGGGAGGATAAAGGCATGGAGATTGACTTCATTTGATTCACAACACATTAATGACCTATTTCAGAATGAAGCAACCTTATTGAAATAGGTCATCCACCAAGGAAATATTGATGATCTTTAAAATTTGATGGACGTAGAAGATTTGCATTGTGCTCTAGATCCATTGTTCACAATCTATTAGATTTTAAAGATCCCATTTTCGATATCGCTGGGAGAACAACAAAATAACATTGAGGAATGCTTTAAGCGTGCACACGTAGGAGTTTGTGATGAATGACATCAATTCGTCCTCATCTTAGAAAGAGATTATGATAATGTCACCTTTGGTAAAAATAAACTTATTACGCCGAAGGCATTCCCCCTATGGGAAAGGCCTTTCCGGTCGTTCATGCCACCGGACTACTTTTGATGTACAGCATTTTAATGTTTTTTCCGCTCGATTAAATCTAACGGGGTCTTGACGGTTACGACAGTGCGTATTGACGTTTTCGCACTTCCTCGCTATTTTTAGAAGTTTTACTTTTACTTTTTTAGTTCTCTTAAATTTTTAATTTAAAATACTTAAACATAGTACAATGTAAGCTCCGAAAGAAAATTAACAAACAAAAATCTTACCAACTGAAGCAAATTTGAGTTATTGTCCACAGCTTCCTTCCCATCAGCAACTCCGAAAGAATTTTAACTGTATACATCAGATTTCTCATTAAGCCTTCCTAGGGCTATGTTCGTGATTCTCAGATTACTTATTCCACTCCCCCCCAATTCTTTACGCCATCAAACCTTCTCCCATGTAATCAATGCAATCTTTTGACTTTTCATCAGTACCACTCGAAAGAAATTTTCTTTATTGTCTCTCTTATTTTTTGTTTGAATTTAATTAGTGACATTAAATGCATTGACCAATTGTAACCTTTCTGCCAAAGATACCCATTTTCCTTGACAAGATTCTGATTTTGCTATAGGTTAATCCCCAAAGCCCTTACAAAGATTTTATGAATTCCTCATTACAAACAACAAAATTTCGAGATAAGTGCTTAGAAGGGTTCCAATTTTAAATTCAAGGCTTTGTCGTCAAATTTTCCTTTTGAAAAGCTATAATAAGTATTATAGGCTAATGTTTGAGGAAGATCACTAAATTTGCTATTAGTAGTTGTGAATTCTGAAAACATTTTATATGAAAATCGTGCCAGTCAGCATAGGTTTCTAAGAAACAAGCTTAAGCATCAGAATACAAGGACCTAAACTTCATCTCAATGTAAATTCCAATTATCTGAACAGGAAGAGTTGCATTGTTTGGTACATTTGATTGTTTTTAAAAGTGTGCTAATTAGGTAATTTAGTTTTTGATTTTTTTTTTCAATAAATTAAACAGTTGACTGAAAATATCCACAAAATTTCCTGCCCATAGTTTACAAATATGCAAGTGACCAGTGCTTTTGTTAGGGCTGCGACAGTTCATCAGAACTGTTTACAAATGCAATAAGCCCGATACTTTAGGTATGTAATTTGGTTCTAGAAATATAATGTTCTTTCATTACTAATCAGTCTGTTTGCGGGGATCATAGTTGGATAAATTTTCCATTTTGAAATGTTAATTTATAAGTTAATGTTGGAGGAAAAGTATAATATATAGTATTGCATTAAAAACTTGGCAATTTAGTTTTAGAAACTGTATAGGCTAATGCCTGAGTAAAATATACTATTGCAAGTTTTGGCAAGCACTTGATCTAAAATCTTGGAAATTTAGTTTTGGAAAATTTGCCAAATGAGGAATCTAATATTTGTGAAAAATAGCCATTATTTCACTAAGCCTTTGCTAACAAATAATGCCTGAATTTTATATTAGTGAAAACCCCATCTCCTTTGACATGAAAAACTATGTTATTTCTTAGGTTGTAATAGGCCATTAGAGTTGTGTACCCATTGATAAATGTTTTATGTCACCAAAGCCAGGTATAAAAAATATGACTACTTTATTTTATAACATTTTCTTGATACGGCTTTAAATGGGGAACATGCGCCGATTCAAAGGTAAGCATTCAAGACTGGATACTACCTTCTCTTCAGTTATTGTTTTGTTGGACCTATGGTTTTAGCTCTCAGGTGGATAATGGATGCTGCCGATATTTATTACCGTTGTTTTGTTGGCAGGCTCTCCTAGTCTACCGATGACAGGAGCCTAAAAGAAACTTTCAGGCCTTTCAGCCAAGTCTCCGATTCCAAGGTTTGTTCTTAAGTTTTTACTGTCTTCTAGACTGGTAAGTCCCGGGGTTTGGGATTTGTAACTTTTACGGATGAGCAGTCAATGAGAGATGCCATTGAAGGGATGAATGGAAGGGATTTGTATGGATTGCTGATGGAAACCCTTAAGACGGTGCTGATGAATTTAATAGACTGGTTTGAAGCTGATTTAATGCAGTTAATGTTTAGATCTGGTTTTCCTCTATCAACAGTCTTGATATTCATTTTTCTCGTGGGTATATTTGCTTTCTTTTCTTATTTCTAAATACCCACTGAAGGGGATTTTATATTTGGTAGCTTAGATCTGGTAATTTCTTCTTTTTTGCTACAAGCACTGTTTATAAATGTGTTCTAAATAATTGCAAGCCAATTGCTATAAAGAGACTGTACAGTCACTACCCACAAAGCTTGCGTGTTGGAAACATCAAGCATCAGAATCTTATGAGTCTGTATGGATATTCACTTTCTCCACATGGAAACCTGTTGTTTTATGATTACATGGTAAATGGAAGTCTGTGGGACATCCTACACGGTGAGTAAAATGATTATGTTATGAAGAAAAATGGATATGTACATTGTAGATTCATATTTTGAAATAGAAGAATCCAATCAATCTCTAACCTTTTGATTAAAATGGATTGTTGGAGAATCTAACAAGTGTTTTTTAATTTTTATTTTCGTATAGGATCATCAAAGAAGATTAAGCTAGATTGGGACACTCGAATAAAGATTGCTCATGGTGCTGCAGAAGGATTAGCATATCTTCATCATGATTGTAACCCACACATTGTTCACAGGGATGTGAAGACTTCTAACATTCTTTTGGATGATAATTTTGAAGCATATTTGTCAAACTTTGGCATTGCCAAGTGCATTTCCTCGGCCAAAACCCACATCTCTACCTATATGATGTGCACCATTGGTTACATTGACCTTGAATATGTAAAAACATCAAGGATTAATGAGAAATTTGATGTATACAATTACATAATTGTTCTTCTAGAGTTGCTGATAGGAAGGAAAGCTGGGGACAATGACTCAAATTTGCTTTAGTTGGTAAGATTTTTGTTTGTTAATTCTCTTTCGGATCTTACAAAGCAGTACGCATCAATGCCACCATCAGCATTACCTTTATTTGTTGTTGTCAAATTTCATAGATACAACGACTATGTTGGGATCCCTCCAACCTATTACATATTCTAATACCCCATATTTTGAGAAAGAATCGAAGACAATTGCCGATTAAAATGGCTTGGGGATTAACTATCCACAAGTCCCATGGACTTACTTTTCATAGAGCAACTGTTGATAATGGAACCACTGAAAGGTAGGGTCTAGCATTTACATCTTTCTCCAAAGTTCCCTTGTTTGCAAATCTACGCATTTCACCTCCTTTTTCATTCGAAAGGTACTCAAAAATGTTGCACGTAACAACACTTGGAGAAATAAGAAAGGAGGAGTCAAGACTATTATCACTCAACCCGTCATAAATACTAACCTCTACTTTGATAGCACCTCCACTACTACTTTACTCAACACTTCTTGTATCCAAAGTGACAATGTCGTTCAAGGGGTATCAAATGTATTCATGTTTAGTGAAAATAAAATTGCCCACAAAAGGCTACCATTCATGATATAAAATTTACAAATGTACAAAGGTCTTCATGTATACATGTTTAGTTCAAATGTCATGATATAAGATTTGCAAATGTATATATATGAATTTGTAACAAATTTAAATGTACACATAAAATAAATCAATGTAATATTTCATCTATATTCCTACAATACCACTATCAATCCCGCCCCTTATCGAATGTACAAAAAATATTTTTTCAACAAAAGAACAACCAAACAACCGATGCAACACTAATTTTTTTTTCCCAAAATAATTACAAACCACATCAACTACAAAAGTAATTAACTATCCAAAACGGTATCAAATGTATTCATGTTTAGTGCGAAAAAAAATTGGCCACAAAAGGCTACCACTCATGATATAAAATCTGCACATGTACGGAAGTCTTCATGTAACATGTTTAGTTCAAATAAAATAGTCAGCAAAACGCTACCACTCATGATATGAGATTTGCAAATGTATATGTACGAATTTGTAACAAGTTTGAAATGTAGAGATGAAACCTTTAAATGAAGTGGTTCATCTATATATCTACACTTACAAAATCAATCACACCCATTATCAACATCAACTACAAAAGTAATAACTATCCCTCTAAAACAAATAACATATACTGCTCAAGCGCTTTATCATTGCATTGTACACATGTGATTGCTTAGTTACAGTCTATCAACCAATTATTGTAAACTTTACAAATAAAGTTTACAATATTTGGTCGATAGACTTTAATAAGTTTTTTTTTTTTTATAATCGTGGTCATGGTCATTTTAGTTGTCCTAAATACTATATTCTATTTCTAATGGTATATTTTATGTTTAATTAATGTCAAATGTTTCATCTTTTGTAGTAGCATACCTCATGTAATACATGGTTTCTATTCCTAATTTCCAAATCTTTATATATTCAAATTTCATAATAGAAGACACAACCCATGCATTAGAGTTTGTTGAAGGTCCTGAATTAACCTAGTCTCCTTTAGCTTAGATGTAAGGTCCGAGGGGTATTCATTTCACCAAAATTTTCTCGAGGCACGATCTCAACCTCATCCCTTATTAAAAGGTAATAATTGATCCCCAAAGTGAACTCATTGTGAACCTAATAACACTAAGAAAATCTCTTATGAACTCATTATTAGCCTAAAAACTTCACCAATAAACCAACGAACGTTTACCCCAATTATAATATTTAAATTTCCCTCACATCTTATCCAATCATAACCACACTCATCCCCTAAATAAGGAGACAACTACCCTCCACTTGATTTGCACCCATGTATGTGTGGACGCCATAAAAATGACCATGCTTCCCATCACATGCACATGTAAAAGGCACGACTGACAAGAAAATTCGACATTGAGGGAGTCAAATCACGCTTGACCTACTCACGGAGGATAATTTATAGAATCTGCTCAAAGGTACCGCCGCTCACGAGGGGTCAAATGCATTTAAGGAGGCTGGTGAAAATTGGAAATATTACCGCCCATGTTTACCAAACCACTTAACATTAAACATATACAAGCTTTCACAGAACTTTCGTATACCATAGGAAGAAGAGGAAGGCATCAGACAAAAGGCCAAATTGGGTAGATGATTATTCTGCACCATTTATGCAAAGAAAATCATCACCCTCTATTTCACATTTTGCGCCACATTTTTTAGGAAGGGACGTTCCACAACACACAACCAAGTCTAGTCACAAGTAATTAGACATCGAAAATCGAGGATCTTAATGAATATACAATTTATTTATTTTTTCATTATTTTTCTTTATATACAACCATGGCAAAGGAAAATCTTCTTCATTTTTATTTTTGTTGTCACATTAAATATGGATCTAGAACTAATTTGATATAAAATAAAACCATGTTTATTAATTTTTAAATCGATTGTTAAATTTGGTTAATGTAATTCATCACCAAATATGTCTCATTTGTGAATCAAAATATTCTTTCAATTTTTTTTATCTACACTTTTACTATTCCCCCCAATTTCACCCTAATATCTCTATTATATTCATCATAGATAAATAAACACACCTGTTAAATACTAATACTTTATTAATAATGTATTGTCCTTATCTAAAAATGTTTTCAACCAACATTCTAGTTTTCTTCACCAGTCAATATTCTTGATGAATTCCCTAGCAAAGAGGGATAAGGGGCTGAAGAAAACCAATATATAATCATTCTTACACCGGTCCTTTTCAATTGTATGCAACCTTAGGTTTGTTGAGACCCCTTGTCCTCACCTAATTTATCTTCTTTTCTACAAACTAACCAAGAATCCTCTTTTCTCGCTTGAAACTATTATCACTTTTAGCCATTGTGAAGCCATGAACTGATGAAAGAAAATGAGAGAGACCATCACTAAAACAAGGGAAAGAGAGCTCCAAAAATTGATATTATTTGGAAGCCAAGTAATTTTGTAATTACATTCAACAAGCGAGAGGGTGAGAGAGTGATGGTTAAAGGAAAGACAAAAGACAACATTACCACCTTTACGACTATTTTACCACTCTTTGGGAAGAGACACGCTTGAATCAAGGCATGTTATTTTAATATAAATGTTATGAATCTTACATACAAGGGAGAGTAGATTTGTCATGATTGATTCAGTCGATGATTAACATGAGGAAATCACAACTTGTTTCATCTTGATGAAAAACACAATGTGTTTTTTAACATGCTGAAAAACACAAAGGTGTTTTTCAACATGTTGAAAAACACGATGGTTTTCCACACAGTTTCATTTACGAAATTGAATTTTATGAAGTCACACTAGTATGAACTTAATATTTGAATTCATATTTGTTAACAAGAACCTTAATAATAAATGTCTTGAAATACAATGTTTGAAAATCTCTATTTTTTTCCATCTACATCTAGATATATAGTTATAACATTCATATTTGGATTAAACAAATGTTATCACCAATCATGAGTTAGGGGACCACATATCATACTAAATGCATAGTTACATTTTTTAGGGGAAAATGTTTTCCCTCGATTTTAGTGAAAAATAAAGGATTAAACCCATTGTCCACTATTTACCCTTTGTATTTTATGTACGTTATAAACTTTCTATATAGGATAATAATTAATTACATCAGTTAAGATGGAAAACACAATCCACTGTCCATAATGTTTTTTTCGTTAAGATGGAAAACTCAGTGTGTTTTTCATCAAGATGGAAAACACACTGTGTTTTTCAACATGTTGAAAAACATGATGGTTTTCCACATGTTCAGGGTGGCCTATTTGAGTGTCAAGTATTAGTTTGCCTTTGTTTCCATCGATCGAGCCCTAATACACCTAATGTGACAATTGAACATGTATTAGGGCTAGATTTGGAATCATTTATACCAATTGAACCCTAATACATGTTAAATTAATGTTAGGTGTTGTATTATAGTTTAGGGTGTTGTAATTGTGTTATTTAAGATGACAAGTTAGTGTTTAGGGCATCATATAAATGTTTGGGTGTTTAGGGTATCAGTATGATTGTTTAGGATGACACATTAATATTTAGGGCATTATAATTGTGTTTTGTAAAGTGACCCATTAGTTTGTAAGGTCTCATTATAGTTTTTAGGGTTTCATATCAGGTTTACGATTGTTTTGTTAATGCTCAAAGTATCTCGATTGTCAATTATGTTATTTAGGTTGACCCATTAGTGTTAAGGTTTTTGTATCAATGTTTGAATGTTTAGGGTGGTGTATTAGTGTTTAATATGAGTGCTTATGATATAAAATTATTCTGTAAGGTGTCCTAATTATATTATTTATGGTGATCCCTTAATGTTTATAGTCTTCTAATAGTGTATAGTGTGTCATATTAGTGTTTTTTTGTGTCTAAATTATGTTATTTAGAGTAACCCATTAGTGTCCAAGGTTTTGCATCAATTTTTGAGTGTTTAGGATGTCATATGAGTGTTTAGGGTGCCATATTAGTGTTTAGGGTGTCGTATGAGTTAATAGGGTATTACAGTGATGAATATCATTTTATATGAGACCATGTGTTACATTAGTGTTTAGGTTATCCTAATTATGGAATAGAGGATGAATCATTAGTGCATAGAGTATCATGACATTATTTAGGTATCAGTATCAATGTTTAGGGTGTTAAATTAATATTTAGTGTATCTCAATTATTTTATGTGGGGTGACTAATTAGTGTTCAAGGTGTCGTATAAGTGTTTAAAATGTCTAAAATTAATTTAATGTGGGTGACTTGTTATTGTTTATGGTGATAGAATTAGAATAATTATAGCTAATACTATGTTTTCATTCATCATTAGAATTATAATAATTTTAGCTAATACTTGTAGACAAATTTTAAATTTATTGTTCATTTTATATAAATAATCATACAAAAAAATTGAATGTTTTGTTATGCGAAGGAATGAAAATCAAATCTACAATATTATCTAAATGAATTTAGTGATCATCTAATCTTTCCAAGAATAAGTAGGAATTACACTAGTATGTTAATAAGTGAGATTGATGAAAAACATCTATTACCTAATACAATGAAAATAGGAACAAATTTATGTTCTTGACGTACACATGGATGATCTAAGAAAACACTTGTGGAAAGTTTTTACACAGTTTGCTTGGGCATGCGTGGAGGATGGCCTAAGATAATGGTATAGAAAGATGGCACAAAACAACCTAACAGGCCATGTTCTATGGTTAGTAAATTTAAATAAGTTACATCAACTCAACATGTGATGTTGATATATTCTGCTCCACATGTCTTGAACTCTACATTGTCATGTGACATGCGCAAGTGAAATCCCTTAAAATTATTGTGTTCTAACGATCTACAAAACACTAGGATTGACATTGCAAAACAAACTATTGACATCGGAAATATTGAACAAGGACTTTCTTTCTGAGATATCTCGAAAGTACAGTACCTCAACAATATGTGTATCAAACCCCTTTTCTTCTTCAAATGATAGTAAAAATGGAGTATGGGGCTTATATTGAATTCTACTAGAATGTGGGAGGATAATGGTTTTAAATGTATTCTAGATTTGATTTGGAACATTGTGCACGTGATAGGTATGGCTAGGAATAGGTATGAATTTTAAATTTTTAGGGTTTCTACATGACTCTATAAATTGTTTAGGGTCTCGTAATAGTGTTTAGGGTGTCATATCAATGTTTAGGATGTCGCATTAGTGAATAATGTGTCCCAAATGTATTATTGGTGGTGACACATTAGTGTTTTATGTCATATCAATATTTTAGTGTTTAGGATATCACATTAGTTTTTAAGATATCGTTTGATTGTTTAAGTTGTCATAGTAGTGTTAAGTTTTTGTGATTATGTTATTTAGGATAAACCTTAAATTCTAAACCCTCAACCTTAAGTCATAAACCCTAAAGCTTGAACCCTAAACCCTAAACCCTAATCCTTGAACCATAAGCCCTAAACCTTATACCCTAAACCCTGAACGTTGAGGCCTAAGCCCTAAACCCTAAACCCTAAGCCCAAAACCCTAAACCTTGAACCTTATACTTCAAAAAAATTATAGTTTTCATTATTATTATTAATTAATATATTTGAAACTATAAGAAAAGGCGAAAATTTGATGTCATATCTATTACCTAATACTTTGTAAATAGGAATAAATCTATGTTCTTGATATACACATGGATAATTATAACATGACACTTTATCTTAAGTACAAATATATCGAACAATTGTTTGGAAGCATCTTTTCAAAACGAATGACGTGGTCAAATATTTTGTTTAGTATATAGACACTAAATAATAGTGTGAACTAGTTTATTATTATGGTATTATTGTATTCACATATTTGTTAATAAATGATAGAGGATTCGGTAATTTCTACAATTTGTGTTTATTAATCACTGGTATGAGACTAGTTAATTATGTTGATATTATGTTGGTATTGGTTAAATATACATGCAATATTCGAGTTGTTAGTTGTAATTTCATTGCTCTTAGCAGTGTTAGATTAAATAAATTAGGAAAAGTTTGATTTCTTGGATGCATTATAGTTGTAAATATTGCGAATGTGGAGTCATTTGTATATATACTTTTTATTAGTTGTTAAATATTGGTAATTGTAATGTTGTGAATTTTTGATGAAAGTCAAGCTATAAAAATTATGTGATGTCATACTTTGACTCTCAATTTCGCATATGAGGGCAAGTGCCTCTCGCAAAGACATGAATCGGTGCATGCCAAGGGGCTTGCCTCAGATGCCACATCGATACGCCAACTATCGTTGTGTGATGAAGGGGCTTGCCCCTTAGGATTCCACATTGATAGTTGGGTGGTATACTATGTTGAGCAGAGGTTTTAAAGTCGCTCATCGACCCTCCACTTCAAATGCACCCTCCTATAATTGTCAGTCGTCGCCCTTTGCGAATGGACGGTTGTGATATTATGGGAGGGTGCATTTTGAGTGAAGGATAACTGTTGGCATTTATTGATACTTGAATTTGTCATGGATATTAGCTTTCTAATGTTGTGGTTATTTTATCATATTGGATGACATATATTAGATTTGTCATGTATCGTACTAACGTTAATTGTATATTTTTGTTTTTACTAGTTACTCTTTTGTGTAGTGAATATGAATACCATGAGCCTAATTTCTCCCAACTCGTTTGTAAAACGAAGACATACAAAAATACGAGCTTCCACGTAAATTGAAGATGAAGGGTGTTCACATAAAAAGTTTGAAAACTGCAAGTGTTCCTAAAAATAGTCCTCAATTTATTAACAATTTATAAATTATATGTATATTATAGATAGTTCAAAGGTGCCTATGAATACTAGTTGTTCGTAACGTATAAAGAAATAATTTTTATTACGATTAAAATTTTTAGCACCATTTATAAAATTCAAATAAAAGTGTGAAAATTTTGAAATATCTATATTCCTCAATTTTAGCTTGAAAGTTCATTTTTTCAAAAAGAAGGGTATAAGGGTGTTGCGATTATTATTATTTTATTGTTTAATTATTATGTTTTAAAGATTTATAAATGTATATATATATTAAAGATGTTATTAATATTTTAATTTTTTAATTTTTTTATTTGTAACTTCTGCTTTTAAATAAACATGTTCTTGTTTTGATAGTTTTTATTATTTTTAGCTAATTGTAATAATTTCTATTTTATATACATTTTTTTAGAAAATATTATTTAATAAATAAAATAAGCACCATAAAATGTATTATTATATGTTGTGAATTATATTTATAAGGTTAATTATAATTTTTGTATGGAAGTTTCTCTCAACATCAATAAGTGTATTTGAAATAATATTAATTTTGTAAATACTTTGTCACATTATAGATGACCATATTGTGATATGTTTGTATCGGGAAGCAGAGGAAACCATATTAATTATTATTTTCCTCGCATTTCAATACTGTCTTTTATACACATGGCTTTTGAATTAGACAAAATTCAAATGCTTCCAATAATTTAATATTGTATTCATGTTGATGATGATCAATCATAACTCAAAATTTATTTCGGAAAGTATGAAATAATTGTTTCATTAATGATGCAAAACTTCATGTAATAATTGTTAGGATGGGAAGGAGGCCCAAAGAGCATGATCGATCTTCCTGTCCAAGAGATTACAGAGGAAAAGATTCAATTTTCATATGATGACCTAGAATGGACACCAATAGGGTATGAGCAATGTAACATCGACATTTGAGCCATCATACCGCTTTCGCAAGACTACGTGCATTTCTAAAGGGGGAAGGTTCTAAATTTTTTTTTTTCGAGACTACCTTCACCCACACAAATCAAAAGTCAACAAATATAGAAAATCCTAAACCGCATACAACCAAGTCATATACTAGGTTCGAACCTTTGCTAACAAATTATTTTTGTACATTCTTTTCGTAAACATCCGAATAACATTTGAGGTTACCATTTTAATGTAGTTATTGGTGTTCGTATAGTCCAGATGATAATAGAAATAAGCCAATAAAAAGTGAAAAAGTGATTACATGTGTATAATTAAAAGGGGTTGCAATGTCATTTCAATATGAAGGTTTTTACGAGACCGACAAAGGGCCATAATATTATACAACAATCCATTTCATTGTGATGTAAATGGTGAGTGTTGTCATGGGAGGAAATCAAATACCATTAACAATCCTCATTTGAATGTTGCCTGTACTTATCAAATGAATGCAAAACTTATATCGAGAGTCTAAAAATAAAAAAATTAAGTCAAAGCACAATGTTGTGTCCCACTTCATGTCCCAAAATGCGAGTAAGAAGTTGGGCGGGATCGGAAATCGAGGGTGTTCGCGCGAACACCCCTTTCGCGTGAACCCCTTCACCTGAACTGCCACGTAGGACAAAGAAACTAGTTCACGCGAATGGGGGTTCGCGCAACCCTCGAATCCAAATAATTTTGGCGGCAAAGAGTTATATATAGATATTTATATAGTTTTGGGTGGCAGATTTAGGGTTTAGGGGTTCGGGGCGAAGGGGGGTTCACGTGAACCCCCTTCGCGCAAACCCCCCTATGTGGCACATTTTGGCGCCAAATCCATTTGGAGGATAATTTTATGCCAAAATGTGCCACTTAGGTGCCACGTAATTAGGGTTAACGAATGAATAAAATTACAAAATTTTAACACAAAATACATAATTTTATTAGCTTTCTAAAAATATAATTTTCATTTTAAAAAAATATGTTTTACTATTTATTTTTTATATTTTGCTAACATATGGTATTTTAGGACAATCGATCGTACACAATCAACCCAATTTGAAAAATAGCAATAAAATATAAAAAAATTAAAAAAATTAAAAATACTATTTATTGAAGTCTTCTTCTTATCTGTTAAAAAAAATTCAATTTTGATATAAATCTTAAAAGTTATTGGCATAAACATTTGTACGCCATTTATTTGAAAATATTTGTACTAAATAATTAATTAAAAATATATATAAATCCAAAAAATGAAAATTTGATAGCACCTCAAAATTAAAATATTGAACATATATCTAAAATTTCATGGTGAAAAAATAAATTTTCATTCAAAAAACTACCCGGGACAAGTCATTCCTCTTTTATAACATAAGAAACAACGTATGAATAAAATTAAGAAAAAGACCATTTTTTTTGCAATTGTTTTTAAATTTTTTTACATGTATTCTACACTCTAAACACAACATTTTGTTAGTTTGTGGAATTTCATGAATGTGTACGGTTTTATGGCTATTACCTTTAGAAAATCAATGAAATTGAAAATTCATGTTTATAATGGTACAAAACATACCAAAAAGTGGGACATTTTATTGTGCTTTTATGGGAGTCACTCAGTGGAAATGATGTACGATAAATATATAGAGGATCCATCCAACGTGGGTATATCGAGCAAGAGATACAATTGATTAGTCTATTATGAATAGATATATTTCTATCTATTTGCAATATCAATATCTATAAACATTTGATTAGGGTTAAAATGGGTGTAGAACAGTAAATAACATTTGATTAGTTTTCAAAACCAAATCAATAAAGAAATATCTAGTACATAGGGTTTAGATTTATCATGTTCATACAAGTGATAAGAAGATGATCATCCAAGATAGAGTTTAGATTTATCATGTTATTTGGAAGTGACAAGAAGATGATCATCAAAATCTTGTAGTACAATTGATTTTTATGAGACATAGGAAAACTAGAAAACTTACATTTATCATAACCAACAAGTGTATACTGTACACTTGGCATTTCAAGCATACCTAAACCATACACTTGACATTCCAAGTAATATTGTGCACTTTAATTCAAAATATGTTATTATGAGTAGATTTTCCAAACGAGGGGTCCAAAACTCTCTCAAGTTTCTAAAACTTCATTACAATCAATGGTAAAATGTACTTCTTTAGCTTTCCCTAAATGGGATGCTGAAGTTTAAACCATAAGGAAACAATAATATGTTTTGGGGTTTTCATTTTATCAAATATACTAATCTTTCTTGATATTTAACAAGTCCATTGTAATGTATATCTAGTATAAAAACTATATTCTTCAATGAGTATTTGAATTCTTTAGAATTAACTCACTTTCAAACAATATTGTTTTTCTATATTATGTAGATTAAGTAGGGTACATGTGCATCTCTAAATGAGTTGAATTCATATTAGAACACTTGAAAAGAGTTTGCATGAGAATCGAATCGAAACGAGGCACCACGAAGTAGTCAGACTCCAACGGAATTGTGAAAGCTCCAGCGATAGCAAGGAAAAAATGATCAGTAATGGAAGATCTTGCTCAACAAAAACAAAGCTTGCATAGAGGAAAGACAACAGAGTGTCTTGGCATGCTCATAAATAAATAGAAAAGGGGTACATATAGGGTGCTGAGTAACCCTAGTGCATAACACACATGAAACCCTAAACCTAACCCATGTGAGATGACCCTCCAACATGAGAGGAGGACACATAGGATAACTCACACTAACACCCCCTTCATCAAAGCTGGGGTAACGGCCGTGTGATGAGTCGACTTAAGAGGAAGACACTTAGTAAACAACTAAGAAAGATGTGTCAATGGGGACCGCAACTAAAGGCCCGATAAGGTGCCCATATACAAACACAATCTTCCTAAGAAGAAGAAGAAAAGAAGGACTACATAGCACAAGAAGATGGGCAAAATGTAAAAAGACCTCACCCCAAGAAGAGACCGCAAGTGAAGAAACTTCATCTCAATGAAGGGCTTGGTGAATAAATCTGCAATATGATTAGTTGTCCGAATGTACTGAATGTCGATGATACCATCATGAATAAGCTCCCGTATGAAGTGCATATGGATCTCAATGTGCTTCATCCACTGATGCTTTGAACTGAATTTCTGTAAATAGAGATTGTGCTTGTGTTATCATAGTAGATAATGGTAGGCTGCCGCAATGGATGCCAAACTCTGTCAGAATACCCTGTAGCCAAATAGCTTATGTGGCAGCGTTAATCGCTCCCTCTATATTCTCGCCTCAGATGATATTGCAATTGCATTCTCGCTTCTTGCTAGACCAACTAATATGACCCGAACCAAGAGAGAAACTACGGTTAGAAGTAGATTTCTCATGATCTAAGTCACCGGTCCAATCGGAATCTATGAATCCAATCAAGTCAATATCAACCCTCCACGATAGTGAATGCCATCAAGATAAGTGCCACAAACATAATGAAGGATCCATTTAGCCGCTTTCCAATGCAGCTCATGTGGCTCTCGCATGAATCTAGACATGATCCCAACAACATACGATAAATCCAAATAAGTGTGAGTCAAGTAAATCAAGCTCCCCACCAATTGTCGATAAAGAGTACCATCAACCAAGGAGGAGTAGAAAATCAAACCAACTTAACCCCGAAAGAAAAGGAGTAGGAGAAGACTTGAATCGATCAGAGACACTTAAAATTGGTTTCTCAATTTAGTGTCCCTCACATTCGTTTACTTGCTTAGGTAACCTGGGGCACGTTTACGTCACCAACTATCCCCTTGGGATATTATCCAATTTGTGATTTAATCACTTATTCCAAATTTAATTCATCCCATCACATCTTACCCATGAGTGATTAAATATTAAATATTTAATTTCGCTTCTTCCCATGCATCTTAATCACTTATCCACCCCAAATTTATTCTACCCATGTATCACATCTATTTTTAATCTTCCCTAAGCGGGATATTTTCCCGTAGTCGGGATAAGTCTTATTTTTCTCGAATCAATCAATTTAGGCACCTCGGGAGTCTTTTCCGCGATCGGCGCCGACCCATATGGTCGGCGCCGATTTTCTAGGAGCGGCGCCGATTATAAAAGCAAGCCCAGAACTCAGTTCTAGGGACCGAAGAGAGCGAAGAGACCGAAAAGAGACTAACGAGCGAAAGAAAGCACTTACGCACGAACAGAGAGCGAGAAAGATTCAGGTTGCAAGAAAGAGAGATCTTTTTAGCATCAATTGTCTCAGTTAGGGCAGATCCTGTCCTAATCAATCCCTGAGAGGAGCACCAAGTTACTCGCTCAGTATCATATCAACATCATACACCACCATCTATCATCCGGTGACTCTGCTTCTAGCGTCTCTCCATCTTCGGCACATTCTCAGACTACATTCACCTTCCAATCCCGGATCTCATCGCATACCCCCGACGATTGGTCGATCGCCTTCATGACACTCGATCTTACCCGCCGACGCCGATCAGGTCCCTGGGCCGACGCTGATCACATCGGGCCGCCGATTATACCTGGGCCGACGCCGATTTCACTGCAGACAGTAAAAGGTCACAGTAACACAAATCCAACATTATTTCAGCTTCCTCGTTTTACTTTCATTTCTGTCATTGCTCATTGCTTTATTTTATACCGCAATCGTAAAATCTAGTCTTTATTTACATCTTTTATCATGTATGCTTCTTTTCTTTATTGAAAACGTGGATCGACATCCGCCAAGGAAGCTCATCGCTTCCTGACCCGCTTCTCGGGCACCACCCAAATATCTTCTAACGCCATCTTTTTCTCAAAGCATCGATGTTTTGCAGGTTACTTCGAGCTATTGTGCAAATTGCTCGTGTGTGCGCCCGCCTTGTCTACATCGCCTTCCTCATCCGTCTACATCTTCATCGTATCGATTTCATTGGAGTTTTTCGTGGTTTTTGTGTTTAGTTTGGTACATTAACTCGACAGTAATGCACGAAATTCTTGATCTACATTCTGCACGCCGGTGGGACCTAACCAAAGTCCCTTATTGGTAAGTTCATTTCTTTTCTAGTTTTGAACTTTGTTCCTTTTTTCACCGATTTCTATCACCCTATTTGAGCATTTCTGCTTCATCATTTCAATCTTGCTTTTAAAGTAAATCATTATCTTGAAAATTTTTTTATTTCCTTTAAATAGAAATTTTTCGCTTCACCATTATCTGATATATCTTTCCGGATCTTGTTTGTTGTTTGCTTGATCTTTTCGCGGGAGCACTTTTGCTTGTTCGTGGATTGTTCGAGGGAAGAGCTCAACAACGCGCTTTTTGAAGTCCACACACCTTGAGAGCTAAATCTACAGTATTCCTCTTTTTTACTTGTTTTCTCTTTTTTAGGATTTCTTTGTTGGTTGTCTATCACATCCAAACACTTCAATTTTGGTGCTTAAAAGGAACTTAATCGCATTTGGGAAAGAACTTATTTGACTTGTCTTCATCGAAATCAAACATTTCATTTTAAGTGCTTAAAAAGAACCTTTTCTTCGCTCATCACGATGCTTTTTCATCTAGTTTTAATTAGGTTGAGAATTGATCAAAATCGGTAGTGACACTATTTGATTTTTATTTTTCACCCTCGCACACAAAGCCAAAATCACTAGGTATAAAGCATCTAAACAAAACTCCTTCCCTGGCCTCGCCTACTTGGAAGTGATATCCAAGAGGAAGAGCCTACGCGGTACTCGGGCCGCGCTATAAATTCACGGAAGATTTTGGTATATATTGGCAAAGCACCCGACTCCCTTATCGCAGCGGTGTGTGAAGTGCGGGGGTAGGCCCCTATATCAAGCCACGTGACTGGTCTTTTATCAAGTGCCTTCGGACTCCTCACCAAACATTACCCAAACCATCCTTAGTTTGGCTATCTGAGTAGTTCCTGTTCTAAAAAGCCTTCCCTAACATTTTTCTTTTCTTAAAAGCATCAAAATTTAAAGGAGATAATCACTTGCGCTGCTTGAATTGTTTGTGCATTAGCTAGGACAATCTTCTTTCTTGCTTGCTTATGATGACGGTTATCACCCGGTCACAATCTAGGAAAATGGCCCAACAGTTCCTTCTTCCTCCGAAATCACCACCGGCGGGATGTTTCGGCACCCTCCAATCTTCCTCGGGACCGCCGTTAGTTGGTTCCCCTCATGGTCGTATAATCCCTTCTATCAAACCAAAGCACCTCCATCACATCCAGCTTTCTCCTAGTCCCTCCCGAGATATCATCCGGCTCGAGTATGTCCTCGCGGGGATCCCGACTTTGTGCTTTCTCGATCGCAATCCAATAGCCCTCATGGACTACCTAGTACACAAGTCGATCCAAATATCTCGACCAAGACCCACCAATCCGACAAGTGTACAATTATCCTCGTGGATCATCCCGTGCCCTCAGAGAGCAGCTTTGTACCATCTCTCTCTGCCTCGAGCCACGAGAAGGGCGAAGCCCCTATGCCTCCCTTTTCTCTTCCACCTACCATGTCGACTAGTTCTCAATTAGTCTTACCTATCCCTAACACCGCAGCTTACCTCGAATATTCCACAACCCATCTCTCGAGAGGTCTTCGCCCTCGGCTATAATGAATGCGCTCGCACACCCGCACATTGCCGCCAATTCGCCTATGCCTCCATCGTGTCTCAAGGTCGCACTCTTCATGAGCCAACCCTCCGGCTAGTCAATTGGTTCCTACTTCTCGTCCTCCGGTGAATCTTTCTTCCAATATTCCAAAGAATCGCGACCTTCGCCCATCCTCTAAGTATCGGCACCCTTGGTACCAAATCCGCGGTAGAAGGTCCCTTTCGTGTCTTGTTCCCAACATGTCCAATCTAACCAACACCCATGTTCCTCAATCTGTCCCTATTCAATCAACAAACATAGGAGTCCATCAATCACAGTGCTCCATCCGTCTTCCAACCCTTATTTTCTCAACCACTTATTATCTCACACCGCTTATACGCAAGTCCCTCACAAAGAAATACCCCACCCGGTGTCACCTGTAACACACCGGTTATTCCTCTTATCATCCTATCCAACAAATGTATGAATCCCCATTGACATCTCAACAACATCCACCACTTGCTTCTTATGTAGGACATACCAATGTACCTCCTCCCAATCCGACGTAGTTCAAATTCTCTTCAAGAAAATCACAGACTTGGAAGCCTCCACAAAAGGAACCCGTCCTTCATACTCCTTTGAAGAAGTGTGCAATGAACCCATTCATCCTTCTGGCTTTTAAGCCTTATCCTCCCCAATGGGAACTTCCCAAATTCTCAAAATTTCATAAATGGAAGACCCCCAACAACATCTCATGAGCATTCAAACATGCTTGCTACCTTATCGTCCGTGATCGTGAACTCATGCTCCGTACCTTTCCTATGTCTCTAGCGGGTCCCGCTTTGACCGGTACAATAAACATCCTCAACATTCTTTGTTTTCTTTCTCTCAATTGCCCAGATGTTTGTTGAAAACTTCTCAATAAATATCGCGCATAAGATCTCAATCACGATCTTTATAACATTCGCCAATTCGACGATGAGTCTATAAAGCAGACTTTGTCGCTCGTTGAGAGGATAATCAACCAATTGTCTTTCTCCCTTCCCCAATCCCAACAAATCGAGATGTTCACCCGATCTTGTGCTAATCACATTTCTTCCACTCTAAGGATCCAAACTTTTCATACCTTTGAAGAGGCCTTTACGATGGCACGTAAACTTGAATCTCGCGCCATTGAACAAGGGAAGTTAAAACTTCGCTCTAAATCGAAACCCGATTTTTCTCGATTCACCAAACCAAATTCTTCCCCCTCTAAAGACAAAAATCAAGGATCCACCAATGCCATCGTATTAAGAACATCACGAGCTGACAATACTCCTAATCAAACACCACGAAGAGATTCCTCATCTTCTCGGAAAGGGGCTTCATCATCACGATCCTTTGCTCCCTTGGGGGAATCATATGCCTCTATCTTAGAAAAAATGTTGGAAGTTCGCATGATCGAACTTCCACCCATTAGGGATATTGATGAAAGCCGAGAACGCCCATTCTGGTATAGGGAAAACGATTTCTGTCATTATCACAGAACCAAAGGTCATGACATCGAACGATGTCAGACTTTCAAAAATCTTGTCCAAAAATTCATTGACAAAGGCGAGCTCATTCTGGATAACCCAAATGCTCCCCCAAATCAAGCACTGGACGTTTTTAAACAACCTTTCCCCAATCATGCCCCAAATCATAATTCTTCGGAATCTCAAAAACCAAACACCCACACTATTAATTTCATCTCTACCGAGGACTCTTCTTCTGAAACCAATCCATCTGCAAACACATCAATCGAATCAGATCCTCCTTCCTCTTCATCAATCACGGGAGTTCCAATATCTTCAGATAGTCCATCTTTGAATATCCCTACATTATCAAGCACGGAGTTATCTCTCTCCGCTCCTTTGTCTGACCTTCCATCTATACCCGAGACAGTGTCATCCTCATCTGTCTCATCATCAGACATTCTTTCAATGCTCGAAGCAATCACATCCCTCCGAGTTTCCACTACGGACACATCCACTTCTGTTGCTCCCATTCCCGCTGCAACTATGCCCTTGGTGAACGTACCTATCATTGTGCCAACTTCAACGGAAGCGTCTTCAATTTTGACCCTTCCTATCTCTTTTCCTACAGTAGTTTCACCCATGATTACTGCATCGAGTAGTCCTTCGCTAGAACTGCTTCGTCATCACCCCTTCTTCCATCACCAATGTTACTTCACCTATTCAGGAAAAATCAAAAGAAGTAGCACCAACATCTATACGCTCGGTTCCTGAACCTAAACCGAGACAACTAAAATCTAACATTATACCATCAGTACCTCCCCACTTGCTTCCCCCAAAAAGGTTACAATCACCTTATGCCGTTGAAGTCGTCACCATCCCTGAAAAAGGAAAGCCCATATTTCGGACCATCAAAACTCTTGGTGCTCTTCCACAAAAATCTCTCTCCACGCCTCATAAACGATTGGATTTGCCCGCGGAGAAGGCGTCTTCTTCTACACATCCATCAAAGCCATCATCTTCTTCCACAACACATTCTTCATCAATACCCCTAAAAATAGACTTACCTACCAAAAAGATGCCACCTCTTCTATCAGGATCATCATCTTCATTACCAAAAACCAAAGCACCCTATATTCCTCCTATTACACCTACCTTGAGGACTTCTTCCTCATCTAAATCAACATTATCTAAATCATCCGTAAATCCGACTAAGCAATCCCCTTTGTCTCCAAAGACCACAAAATTTGTCGCATATCCCTCATCTTCAAAATCTATCTTAGGGGCTCCCCCTCCACCAAAGTCAATCATGTCTCATTTACTCCCATCCCAAGCACCCAAGACTGCTCCTCCAAATGTCCAAACAAACAAGAGGATCCCTAAAGAGACCGTTAAACCTAACATGCAAGTTCTCTTACCTCGGCAGTCGATTAAGGTAAAAGAACCATCTTCATCATCTCTATCCTCCTCTTCGTCTACCGGATTCTATACCGAAATCCTTCATCAACTCATCCAATCTTCATCCATAACCCTTCCTCCGATTAAACCTTATAATCCTAAAGGAGTGAAACCTACTTGGTTTAACTCTGATCTGATTTGTGCTTACCACCGTACTCCGGGTCATGATACTGAGGGATGTAAAGCTCTCCAAGCCGTTATCAAGAACCTTCTCTCAAGAAAGTGACTTTTCGGAGGAGGAACAATTACCTCCCGTCATCTTAGCCCCATCCAAACCTCAACCATCCACTCGGACTCTAGTGGTTCCATCCCACTTGATCTTCCACCTTCCCAAATCGACACAATCCATATCGCCACTAACCCAACACTATGATAACCCATCTTCATCTTCAAAGATCTCGACCACGGGTTGTCATTTCTGCAGCCCCTAAAGACATTTCTCCTTCCTCATCAGCCCCACGACCCAGGGTCTCTATTCGTGCTGCACCTCGGGCTCAAGTTCCCGTGTTCATGAGGAGAGTGTTATGAAACAACTCACCTGTGCTCCGGTCAAAATGTCTCTTTTTGACCTCATCCAATCCTCTCCTCAACATCGCCAAGCTTTGATTGATAATCACACGCGCATCGCAAAGAAATTCTCGATGAGCCCCACCCTTCGAGTTGGTTGTTGGACCGAATGGACCATCAACCGCCATTTCTTTCGAGGATTCGAAATTCTTCTCTTTCTTCCGAAGATTTGGAGGCTCCCTCTTCATCACATACCAAATCAATAACACTACCTTAAAACGTGTTATGATCGATAGTGGAGCTGCACTCAACGTCATCTCCTCGCACACATTCGAACAACTTAAGTTACCAAAGAATGTGGTGTCACCCCCCCTTCGCCCTTCGATCATTTAACGATCACCAGAATCACTCTAGAACCGTGGTCTTACCCATTCGAGTAGGTAAGAAGTCGCTTCATGAACTCTTCTATATTGTCAAGGAAAATTCCACTATAACATGATCCTCGGACGCTCCCGGATTCGCGCAATGCATCATTGGTCCCATCCACCCTCCATCGATGCCTAAAATATCAATATGAGGGCAAAATATACACCATCCAGAGATCCTTTTCCTTCCGCACAATGCGACATGACCACAAGGTCTCGCCTTTAAAAGAAAATACATCTTCTCCGATGGGGCCTCATCTTCTTCCATACCGCAACCAAACTACCGGATTTACAAAATCTGAAGAGACATTGCAGCGTTTCTCACTAGGGAGCTTCCTCTCTTATCTTTCGATGCCCATCTCAAACCTAATGAGTATGGTAGACCGCATAAGCAACCCGAATATCAACCAGTGTCTCGGTCGCATCGTCACCATTGGTCTCGCCCAATCAATGACTCAATTTCATCTACGGTGGTCTTGATACGCCTCATCATCGCCTTGGATTCTCCTCCTAGAGCCAAACCTTACCTAACAGGTTTGATCACCTACGTAATCCCACGTTTGCAAAGACTTATCTACATCGATGCGCGTGGAAAGGTTTTGGCCTTGGAAAATATGAACAAGGTATACATGACCTCAAATCCATTCCTACTCTCATGCCACATCAGAAATTTGGGTTAGGATTTAAATCTCTTTCAAAGGCCACCATCACTATTCTTGATGAGTCTCTTCCTATCAAGAACCATCTTCCCCACCAAGTCGAAGCATCACTGATGTGGACGATGACATTTCCATCCCACCTAACTTTTTTTTTTTTTTTGATCAATACCATTTCCTTAGGGCCGTTGGTCTATGAGACTAACAATCGGTCCGCTTCTATACCATTAATCTTCCCCGAAATAGTTGGAGACGACTCTCCTACTATAAACACTATCCACCGTGCGGATGATGATTCTGTCTCACCTATCTCAAAGGGCGCAGGATTCATATCTTCCCAAGACTATTCCTTCGACACGTCTACCCTTCTCAACGAAGCCACTATCGACCTTAATATAGGGACTTCAAGACCCTCGCATCATCAAGGTCGCCAATCCCTTTAATCCACAGGAATTAGGGGACTTTACCGCTTTTCTTTCCAAACATCGCAAGCCTTTGCTTGGTCATATGAAGATATGCCAGATTTCGATCCCGATATTGTGGTCCACAATATCGTTACCCTTCCCAACATCAAACCAGCTTAAGCAAAAATTACGTAAAATGCACCCTGAGTAGCCCTTCTCAAAGAAGAGTTACAACGCTTGCTTCGCTAGCTTCATCCAACCCATCGATTATCCGCAATGGGTGTCTAATGTAGTACCGAAGAATTAAGGCTACCGGGAAGATTCAATTTGTACCGACTTCCGGGATCTTAATCTTGCCTGTCCAAAGGATGATTTTCCTCTTCCTAATATCGACCAACTCGTAGATTTAACTGCGGGTCATGAGATGCTTTCTCTTATGGATGGTTTCTCTGGATATAATCAAATCCTCATCGCACCAGAAGACCAACATAAGACCTCCTTCATAACCCCTCGGGGACCCTTTTGCTATCGTGTCATGCCTTTTGGCCTTAAGAACGCAGGGGCAACCTATCAACGAGCAATGACATACATCTTCCATGACCTCTTACACAAAACTGTAGAGGATTATGTTGACGACCTCCTCGGCAAGTCCAAACGCCGTCAGGATCATCTTTTCATCCTTGCACTCTCTTTTGAGAGGCTTGTCCGCTTCGTCTTCGCTAAATCCAGCTAAGTGCGTGTTTGGCGTTCTCACTGGTAAACTTTTAGGTTTTATCATTTCCATCAGGGGCATTGAAGTCGACCCCGCAAAAATAAAAGCTATCCTTGAGATGCCTCCTTCTAACTTAAAGCAACTCCGCAGTCTCCAAGGACGTCTTCGAATCGCCAAGGCTGCTTTATCTCCCAATTGTCGGACCGTTGTCAACCTTTTCACCATCTCCTCCGTAAGAATGTTCATTTTGAGTGGGATGAACATTGCTAAAAAGGCCTTTGATGATCTCAAAGATTATCTTCTTTCTCCACTGTGCTTACACCTCCACGCGAGGGGGAGCCTTTCTATCTTTATATCTCTCGTGATCGACCATGCTCTGGGAGCCATGATTTCGCACGGGACACTTGTGGTAAAGAACAAGCTGTCTATTACATCGCCGCACCCTCCATGAGTATGAAACACGCATTCGAAGCCGAAAAACTATGTTGTGCTCTCTTCTTCACAACTTCTAAGCTTCATCATTATCTCCTTAATCACAAAACTTACATTGTCACAAGTGTCAATCCCCTCAAGACAATCCATGCAAAACCTTATCACAATGATCGCATCACTCGTTGGCTTATGCTTATGACTGAGTTTGACCTCGAGTTTATCCCGCAAAAGGCTATCAAGGTCGTGTTATTGCGCATCAATTAGTGATGCTCCTCTTCTCGACACTCAAGACCCCCTTGCTCAATTTCCCGATGAGTTTATCCAACAAATCGATTTTGGTCTATCTCCATTTAAAGTAAAGCTCTTCTTTGATGGATCCAAATGCCAGCAAGGGGGAGGTGCGGGTTTTGTGATGATTCCTCCTTGGGGTACGCCCATCCCAGTCGCACACAAATTAAACTTTGAGTGCACCAATAATATGGCCGAGTACGAAGCTCTTGTCTTAGGTCTTCAAAATGCCATTAATCTCGCGCATTCATATTGACATCTTTGGTGATTCTCGAACTCATCGTTAACCAGTGTCACGGGTGTCTATCAATGCAAGAATGATATCCTTCGAAATATCGCGACATCGTTTTGCCTAACTCCAATCTTTCGATAACTTCACTATCCAAGCCATTCCTCATACTGCAAATCGATTCGCGGATACCATGGCTTCTTTAGCCTCTCTTATCCCGCTTTTTACCGAAGACTCGCGTCTTTATGTGGTCAGGCAACGATTGATCAACCATCTCATCTTGGGCAACTAACGCCAATCAATGCTTTGTCACAACCCATACTCGGGATGAGTGGTATCAACAGTATAGTTGATTATCTATCTTATTCGGTCCTTCCTCCGATCTCGACTCCCAATGGTAGAAATTCTTTTGTCCAACGCACCAACCGCTATACTATTCTAGTGGCCTTCTTTACAAACGCGGCTTTGATGGTATTTTGCTTCGATGCCTCAAAACCCATGAATCATCTAAAGCTATTCAGAGGTCCATGACGGTATTCTGTGGTGGACATTTTAGTGGTTTAGTCAGAGCTGCGCATCTTACGTTTGGGATATTATCGGGCCTTCTCTTAATCAAGATTGTTGTGAATACACTAAGAAGTGCGTCAAGTGTCAAGAACATTCCAATCTCACGCACATCCCTAGTCGCTTTGCAGAACTCGCGCAGATTTGTGGCCTTTTTCGCAGCGGGGGTCTCGATCTTATTGGTCTCATCAATCCTCGCTTCTTCACAATGTCATCATTCTATCATTACCGCCACCGAGTACTTTACTAAGTGGGTAGAAGCTATCCTCTTTCTTCAACAAAGGCTAAACCCATAGTTGATTTCGCCTATCAACACATCATTTGTCGCTTTAGCTGCTCCACACAAGCTAATCACAGATAATGGTAAGTCTTTCAAAACGCTGATTTGCGTAATCTCTCGCAATGCTTTCAATATCAAGCTCAGCTTTTTCTTCTCCATACTACCCTCAAGCTAATGGTCAAGTTCGAAGCTTCCAATAAAACTTCTGCGTAATATCCTCGCAGAAGGTAACTAGTCGAGCCGGTAGGGATTGGCATCTACATATCCCTTTTGCTCTCTCGGGCTTATCGGACTAGCATTCGTACTCCTACCGGTGCTACTCCTTCTCTCTCGCCTATGGGTCTCGAGGTCGTCCTTCCTTTGGAAGTCCAAATCCCATCTCTCCGTGTTTCTCTCGTGAGAATTTGTCTCCGATGAGGATTATCGCCAAAATCGTCTCGCACAACTTGAATTATTAGATGAGCGACGTCTTAACGCTCTTGAGCATCATCAGGTCTATCTCGAGCGTGTCAAACGTGCTTATAACAAGCACTTGCAACATCGTGACTTCAAAATTGGTGATCTTGTTCTTAAGGAAAATCAAAATGTCACTACACTCGAAAGGAGTCAGCCGGGTAAGTTTGCTCCCAATCGATGGGCCCCTACATTATCACTCATAAATATGGGTCTGGGGCTTATCGTTTATCTTCCATGGATGGTATCCCTGAAGCGGAACCTCTTAATGCTTTGCATTTACGGCCCTTCTATTGTTAAAATCTATCTTACACAAATCTAGTCGCAACTCGACCTTCCATCCGTCCTAATAACCACCATCTACTTTCGTGGTGATTTGAAATTGTGTGGTTCTCCGCCTATTGCCTCGCTTACCTTAAATATGAGTATCGCGGCTCTACTCATTGCACGTTTCTTTTGGATATGTTCCTCCTCATGGTAGGAATACCTTAATCACCACTTCATCTCGTCCCAAGTACTTATCTTAATCGGATCTACTCGGGTCATGAGTGCATGTTCTTCTATGTTCTCTTCCTCCATCCGATCTATCTAGGTCTAAACTCACCTTCTTT